>JAPKLX010000001.1:7532596-7616196 GCA_026898415.1 Leonotis leonurus
CCCCCCCCCCCCCCCCCCCCCAAAAAAAGAATCCCTATATATATATGTATAACCATGACTAACAAATACCCCACTAAAATTCACATTCACCCAAAAAGAAGGAAAGATGAGAAAATTTGATGTAGTCCATGAGAAGGAGAGTGCAATTGTAGCATTAATGTTGATATGGGTGATGATGATGATAAATATAAAGATGGGGTGTGGGCAGACGATATGCAATATGTCGGGGGAGGATCTGATGGCGTGCAAGCCGTCGGTGACTCCTCCGAGGCCACCACCGCCGTCGGCCAAGTGCTGCTCGGCTCTCTCTCATGCTGATTTGAGGTGCCTTTGCTCCTACAAGAACTCCAAGCTGCTGCCTTCTCTTGGGATCGACCCTAATCTTGCTATACAGCTTCCTGATAAGTGCAAGCTCCCTCATCCTTCCCATTGCTAGCTAAAGATTCATCCATCCATCTTGTCAAAGATCATCATCACAGACACAGATATATATTATTGACTATATATATAAGCATATATTGTTGCTAGCTGTAATAAATAATGCCAATGCATCTATTATATACTATAATATGTTATTGCATGTAATATATATTGAGGGGAGCTATATATATATATATATATATATTATATGTGCTTCTATAAGAAACTATTGTAATCGACTCTGCTATGGCATGTGCTTCTAATATCTTGTGATGTTATTGCATATAAATCAATTTTAATTTGCTTCTTGTGTGTCTGTATAAAATTGAGATAAAAACACGTTTTCCTACAAAATCTGCTATTCTAAAACGGTACTTTACTCATCAATTCATTTTAGACCGCTTCATTAAAAGCGACTTCAAGACCAACAAAACAAATAATGAGCTTAAACTTAAATAGTAATCCCTGTCCTAATAAGCATGACATAAAACTTTTGGGCACAATTATTAAGGAGAGTGTATAAGTAGTGTAAGTGTGATAAAAATAGTAGGGTCCACACCTTAATGAAAATTGTGTCAAGCTTAATGAGACGTCTAAACAAGGAAATTGTGTCAAACTTAATGAAACAGAGAGAGTACTTAATTACATATTATTGTCCTAAATAAAAACTAACGGTGCTTACAAGTACATTCACTTGATTACTTTTTGTATATATAATCTTTTAATTTCTTGATCCTTTAACCTGTAATTTTTTAAAAGCCCACTGAAATTTTGAGTAAAAAATATGACGTTGGACTAGACAAGTAGAATATTTTTTAGACCTCCAACTAGTCTAACCTCATTCGGTTGTACAATTTAATTTATTACTACCATATAATTTTCTTTTACTATCTTCATCCATAATAGTTATCACTTCAAATTTCTTATGTCAGATTATAAACTTTTTCTATTGATATTTTTCAAAACAGGTACTCTGCTATTATGAACAATCAATATATATATGTGTGTGTGTGGAAATTGATTCAGAAACCGTGATTAGTAACGATAAATTAAATCTAGTTGTATTACATTTCATATTACTCCAATAAAATAATCACACAACATAATATAATTATGGTACAAGATTGTGATCTATAAAGTATATTATAAATCAATATATTTTAAATTTTAAATTATTAATTATGTCAGGTGTTATGAAGTTATTAATCCAACTCTTAGATAAATAGAAATATAGAATATTCAAACTGCAAGTTTTCATGATTAAAATAAATAAAATGGTCCCACCTCTTAAAAGGGTAATGAGAGAAGAAAATAAGAAATTCCAAAACCATATTTCCATGAAGTGGAGGGGTCAAATTGAAAATAATCTTTATATGTATCAAATTAGGGTTTAGCACTGAAAACGCCTCTCTTTCTCTCATACGTTAACAGTATTTGCGGTTGAATAATGGGGAAATCAAAAGAAAAGAAGAAGAAGCAAAGCTCATTGGGATTGGAAGGAGATATGGATAGTGCGGATGCGAAAATGGGGAAGCAATTGGAAACCCTAGATATGAAAATCACGGCTATTAGCGACAACCCAAACAGAATCTCACCAATAGTCGGATATTTTCCCTCCGGATTTGACCCCTTGAAGATATCATCGGAGGAACCGGACTCGAATTCCGCTGCTATATCTCGCGTCAATATTTATAAATATCGGAAATCTCCAAACCCCAATAAACCTAGAATGAAGGTAGTGGTGGGAGTGGACGGGTCCGCCGTCAATTTTGTAGGGACGAACTATTCCGGTGAGGCGACAACGCCACAGCTCTGTGATTATGCCCTTGGGGTATTGGATAAGAATACCGGAGTGATGAAGATGGTTCGCATTGCTTCTAATAAGGTATTGTGTTTGTATGGTTGCTAGTGTTTTGGGTGCAATAATGAAATTTAATCAGTGTTGGTTGATTTGTTGTTTGAATTTCGCTTTTTAGCTTCCGGGCATGGGTTTTTAATAAAAAATTAACATTTTCTCGATTTTTATTGTTCATAAGAGTAGACGTGGTTCGTTATTTCAGCTTAATGGCTTATAGGTGAAATTTTGAACTTTTCACGATTTTGGTTGCTCTTGTATATGATTCCTTATTAATTTGACACTATATAACTTTGGTTTTAGTTAAAAGAACGGACCGTTTACATTTTTTATTCTTCTTCTTGCTATCCTAAATTTTGATTCAATACTGAATTTGGTGCCCGGCCGGACTTGTCATTGGGATTTGCTTTGTTGCGCTATTGTTGGTGCTCCTAATATGGTTATTTTTTCCTGGATATACGATTGCAAAGTTAAAAGTTACAGGGCTGTTGTGTTGCAGATAGGAAGTTTCTAGATATGAATTTTCTCTTTTAGCTGATAACTAGCTAGATGAGATTGCTCCGCAGGTTTAGCAGAGTGGTTTATGAATATTTGTTACTGTAATCTATATATTCAAGCAATTTATTGTATGATTGTAGATATTCAGGTTGGAACCAAAAGTTTTTGGGATGGAGCAGCCTGAGGAAACACCAGATGAGGATACTGAAATTGATACCTATGAAGAGAGAGCCGTGAAATTGAAGAGGGTTACAGGCTTGTATTCAACAATAAAAAACAAAAGAAGGGTATATATCGTTTACATGGTGGAAGTTTGGTTGCACATCATGATACTTATAGATCTGTATCAACAGCTGTATTATGAATCTATGATATGTCAGTCTGTTTTCTAAGTTCGTCGAGAAAAGCTATTGATATATGCAATCTTTTGCATGGCTAACTTAACTTGAGAACTATAACGTAAACATCCATTCCCCTGAAGATAGAAATACAAAGTGCAATTGTAGTGCAGTCTTAAATTAAACAACTTTTTCCTATTTATGGTTTGCTTCTAATCTGTATCAACTAAAATTTTAGGATGAGAAACGTGAAATCCTGCGCATGACAGGAGGTTCAGCAGCGACTGAAGATATGGATCGCAAACTGAATGACATTACGGTTAATTACAAGGCACTTGAAGAAAGCGAATTAATTGCTAATGAACGCAATGTCCCACCATATAATATGGAAGCTTCTGAGGCAGAGATGGCTTATCCACTTGACAAGATAATTCTAAAAGGAGACTGGGATTACCTTCAGGATATATTTAATATTGTGGACTGTGGATCAGAATTGTCCCCTGATGTTTACCCATGCTTTGTTTGCAACAGAGTTCAGAAACTGCAAAATGCGAAGGTGAGAATTCATACAGATAATTGAAGCTCCAAATCTTGTTTTTTGGCCCATGCTGCAATTTAAGTTTAAACATGGTGGCATTCTTCCTTCTATTCCTATACTGCCTACATGACTATCTCTTGTAACACCTCAAAATTTCAATTTCCCATTAACTTGTTAAAAATTATTGGCACTCGCTATATTCTTGAAAAATATGTCATTTGAGACTCCATTAATTGAAGACAAATGAATGAATCCCTAAATGTGGTAACTAGTAAAAATTTGGCTGAAAATATCGGAGGAATATATTAGGTCACTATATTCATTATTCAGATGAAATAACGGTTAGTTCCCTGTGAATTCAACTTGTTCTTTTGTATTACCATTTGTGAATATGTTGTTTGTACAGAAAGGCTGCTATGATCCATATTATTACTCTAAAATAACTTATACTTGGAAACATTTTCTCTTGCTCAAAATTTTGGACTACTCCAATTATCTGAGTGAGATTCGAAGCAAGTAATATGAGGATTCTGCTCATTCTTTTGTCGGTTGGTGAACATAACGTGAGTTGGGCTATTAGTTCTGTTAAGTTATTTGAGAATGATCACAATCTTTTTTTGAGCTTATTATTAGATTTCACATCATTTCCTTGTTTATTTTCGTTCTCTGAGTCTGAGCTAATTATTGCTATCGCCATTGAAAATTGTAGGATGAGTTGAGAAGGAGAAGGCTGGGTGGCATATTAACATACATCACTCATCTCATCCGTTTCAAGGACCGATACTCTGTGGACGGCGTCGTGTCATCTGCAAAGAACCACAAACTGCCTGGTATCTTATTCCAGAGATTCTCCACCATGTTTGGTTCTTCCAAGGATAAACGGCTTCCTCATGAGAAGTTGAGTCTGCTGGTAAGCTACATTCTGGTGCTCTCCCTCTTTGCTGACGATTTTCATTCCGACCCTTCAGACATTGCTAAGGATCTTCGAATGAGCCCTATTGATCTGAGATTTAACTACGAGTACTTGGGGTGCAAGTTTGTGCGTGAAAATCAGGTTCTCTTTGCAACTCTCCCCGTCCCATTAGAATTCCACACACAAAAGAATAAGAGGAAGAAGAAGCGAACATAGAGATCACTGATTACACAATCAATTCTTGTGTGGTTTTGTGCAATTTTGACTCTATTCACTTAAGGGCTGTAATGCTAAAGATCGCAAAGAGATTGTTTGGTTATGTTCGTACTTTGGCTATTTATTTCTCATTATATTATGATGCCAAATATAGCATGTACTTCCTCTGTCCCTCATAAAAATATATATACTGACATTTGATGCTTATGTTTAAGAAGAATGGTTGGATTATTAAACTATCATACTATCGTTTCGATCCCAAAATTTCTGAATACGTAATCTCATCTCCTTTTTCTATATTACATGCTATAAACCATTCTCATACACACTTTTCAAGCCCATGAAGAAAAAAACATATGGACCGATTATGTAAAAATGAGAAAATATTACTGTGTAAAAGCTACAAAAGCAAACAGTGAAACTGATGATCAGGATTTGGTCTTGATCTTCCTCTTAGGTTTCAAGTCTATAACAATTACAGAGATGTTATCTTTACTCCCTGCCTGCAGTGCCAGGTTGCAGAGGTACTCTGCCGCCGATTGAGCAGCGGGATCCACGCCTTTCCCTCGATCTGCAAGTGGGTCTGTCCCGTTTTTCTTATGCCATAGCAGGATGCGTTTCCTTGCCACTTCGCATACTTCCTCGTTTGTCATCACATCCCACAACCCGTCACTGGCCAGAATAAGGCAGTCATCTTCTCTGCTACGAGGGACTAACATTACCTCCGGCTCGGGTATGATCCATGGCTTCAAGTATCTGTCACCTGAGAAGCGAACGATAGACGACTCAAATGCTTAAAATCGTGAGAGAAGTAGATATCTTAGTGAACTACCAATAGTTGTCTAAAAAATCATAGTTTGTACAAAAACAAGATCAAGAAAACAAAGGACGTGTCCTGAATTAGTCAGACCATCGAAATGAAGACGATTGCTCTGCGAAAATCAAGATACTCTAATTCACAATTGGTGTAATGAACATAAAGTTTTGAAGCATAAACGTACCAATAGACCTTGACATTGCAAGAACACCAAAAACACGGTGGCCATTCCACGATATGACCTTGCCTCCGGATGATTCAATCCTCGCATACTCATCCTCTCGATTTGGCTGACATGTAAATTAAAGCGAAAAATGAGAATGCATCGCCAATGTACCTCAAGAACGAGCAATGTAACAAAAGAAGTGCAAAGTAAGCTTACTTTGTGATCAACTGATAAGGGGATTGCTTCTTTACCACGATAGAGTACAGCCCTTGAATCTCCACAATTCGCAACTATAATATGGGATGACGACAAAACAGCAACAACAGCAGTTGATCCAACAGTTTCTGGAGCAAGAGGTCCTAAGGCGTAATCATTTTCCACATCTGCTTGAGAGTTACCCTCTTTCGACTTTCCTCCAACTTCATCATCGACTTTTAGAAAGCAATCGGTGAAAATCTTCTCCCATTGCACTTGTCTAGTGTCCCTCGTGCTCCCTTCCACCATTTTACAGTTGTTTACTTCTTCCACCAAAGCGCAATGAATACGATCACGACAGTAATTCGCAACCTACAAAATCGTGTTCAAATAGTAACGAGTTAAGTAACTTCAAGTCGGCCTAAGCAATAGAATTATTGAACAGTTTGGAAACATAAATCTTGATGTTGATAAACAGATAGCTACACAGTTATGTATGGGGTAAATGTAAATTCGTAGACGACGAGAAATGAATTATTAGTATATGGAGAGATGATACACACCTGAGATCCACCATGACCATCATACACACCAAAAAAGTGAGAAGTCAGTTGATTCAAAGTCTGACTTATTCCATCGTTTCCATGGTCACCGATAAATAACTTCAACGGAATTTTCATGAAATGCGGTGAAATCATAATAGCATCTTCCATCTCCGGCCTATGTCCGCATATGGAAACTGAACCCCAGAGTGGCACACAGTCCAATTCGAAAACACTCTTAACGCTGCCTT
This sequence comes from Leonotis leonurus, assembly GCA_026898415.1. NCBI lineage: Eukaryota > Viridiplantae > Streptophyta > Magnoliopsida > Lamiales > Lamiaceae > Leonotis > Leonotis leonurus. Next base: position 7,539,346 of record JAPKLX010000001.1, read on the forward strand.
TCCCGGGAGTTTTATCACAAGGCAGCTTTACAGAAATGACGGATTCTTTAATTGCAGGTCCATTCGAACATTCTTCTATTGGCTCGGCAGACATAGCCAAAACATCATTAGATGTTCTCCGAAGTAAGCTTTTGTCCTCCACACTAATCACCTTTGCAACTAGTTCGCCATCTTCCGTGCCCTCGATCTCAACAGCAATTGGAACACTCGTTGTTGAAGCAGAAACAAGAGGCTCAGTTATACTCGAAGCAGGATCTAAGGGCAGTAACTCTACACTACTTAATGAGAGAAGTTCATCCTCTTCAACATTACTGCCCGACTGACTGTTCTCGTTTATTCGTATCGTGTCAAGCATTTCATCAAAAGATTCGCTTCCTCCGATCAATGGAGAAGCAGCCTCGTTGGTTTCAGTTTTTACACAACCGAAACCAGCATCCCAGCTAAATGCTGGATCAGACAGCAAGGATGCTGTTTCTGTCACTAATTTGAGTCGAGCAATTTCCATATGATTTGAAATCGCAGGATTCTCACAAACGGGATTGCCTAAACTAAATGGAACCGCGACTGCTGCAGGTGATATCTCTTCCATCATTGCAATCCCAACTTGATTTTAAAGATAAAAGGCTCTACAAACCTATTCAGATGCTCAAGATCCAATACTTTGTTCAGTTACTAAGTCCTCTCAGGCAACAAACTTAACCTCGGAGGAACCAAAAGTCTATAAATTGGATCACTACAAGCTACAATTGCCTGAAGAATTAAACAAAAGGGAAAAGTCGGGTTTCTGACGAGATTGAAGCTAACTACTTTCTATCACAGGTGAAAGAGGTAATAGGGATCTAGGAGTCAAACACAGGACGCATTAAACATACTTCCACAAACAGAAATTTTAAGGATTGCAATGAAAGAACTAAAATAACAACCTTAAAAGAAACCAAGATAACAAGATCCCATCTGCAACACCAACCCTTATATACTCACAAGAATCAAGAAAATGACAAAATTCATACCCTTATCCATAATTTCAAGAAGGGAAATCCATGAAGCGAACCTAGGAAAAAGGAAAACCGACCCCCAAAAGATTCACAAGGAAATCCTTAAGATACCAACTTTTTTGACACATGGAAATATGGGTTTCATGGATCTAAGGCAACTCCTCTCAGCCTCTTGAAAATATGCATTTTTCTTTAATAACTTTCCCTTTCCCCCAACTGCCCTAATCAAACCCAATCAAGATTCATTCCACGGCAACAAATTCTTGAATCAACACCAAATCCCAACAATTTCTACAGCAAAACTACAAAGGGATCGACGCTGCCACAACAAAGAACAATTTTTTTTCCCTTCCCAACAATGAAATGAAGATTTAAGTGAAGGATTCTTACTTATAATTCGAACTTGAAACACCAATAAAGAAACCAATACCTCAAAAGGGCTCAAAATCAGCTCAGCAATAATGCTCCTAAACTGATTTTCAATTTTGAGCTGGTGAGAGAGAGAGAGAGACAGATAGAGAGACAAAGAATAGGTCTGAAAAAGCATTTACTAATTGCGTAACATCTTCTTAGGACACGTATAAGATTCAATTATCTAACTCCAATCAATGCTTCTGTATAAAAAGAACAAAACAAAAATCAGGCTAAAACAAATAAAAGAAATAATTGTGCTTAAAAATAACGAAAAACGAGTCATGGACTTTTCATGACACAGACTTCAAGAACACCACGTGTCCTTGCTTGTCACCGGATGACCGGAAGGTAAAACCAAACTCATAACGTTTACTCCACAAAAGTACTCATGTTTGGTTTCATTCATTCAAGTAAATTAAAACACTGAATATTCATTCCTTCAATTCTTTTTCCTTAAAAGGATGAAATTTGGAACCCCTATCAAATGTGCTGACTTTTATCTTCTTCTCTTTTTCAAGATAATGTATAGATCTTGCTTTTTCTTCATTTAAGTAAAGAATATGATCAAGTTTCAACCAAGCATGAGCTTGAGTAAAAATATCATTGTTGTGATGGGTAAAACCAGAAACCAAGAAACAAGTAACAACTTGAATAAAAAGGGACACATACACAAAAGGATAATCATAAAATATGAGAGATATAGATAAGATTTGAATAAAAAGATTAAAAGAAGGCAAGCTATATTGTTTATTACCTACAAATACTATCCTTCGTTACATGCCAAGTTACACATAAAATAATAAAAATCATTTTTTTTTGTTCATGGTGACGTTGAAAATCAACAACTACTATTTGAAAACTCTCTTTATAATAAATATAATCCACAAATTATATAGAACTGAAATTGGATTTAAGTACGTCCTTAATTTATATGAAATTAATTACCTACTATTTATGGTCCTATGATTTTTTAATATCTGTTTTATATGTAGACATCACGATCATGTAAACGATGGATGACCTATAATTTATCTTGGAGTTAAGTAGGGTGTGGATACAATTATTTAGGTGGCTCAATGGTATTGACTTGCGAGTATAATTACAAAATTTATATTGGCATGCATACACATTGCAATAAAAAAAATTGGGCAAGTCAATTTATAGAAAAATAAAAGAAAAGAAAATGTAGGGACATGGGAATGAAAGTTACTTGCGCCAATAGGAATTTGACAAGAATTGATTTTCTAGTGGATCATCCTCATTGCCTTTGCCATGGGAGTGTTGTGTTGCAAATAAGCAAGAAAATAGGTAGTATAACACTCCATCCACATCCACTACAATATTTATTATTTTAATAATACCATCTATAAATTTAGAAATGATAATGCACTATATATTGTTATACTCGTAAGGAGCTTTCCACTTTGAGTCGATATAAGTTTTGATAAATTATTTTGAGTTTAACTATTAATATGTAGTGATTAAAGATTGAGTCTTGCATGAGTGTTTAAACTAAAGTGATTTATTTATTAATGTGTAGTGAGTGGAGATTGAGTCCCACATGAGTATTTTAATTAAAGTTATTTGAAGGGTAAAGATCTAGAAATTTTAAATAAAAAGTTACTTTGTGGAGTAACAAAATATTACGGACAAAAAAATAAAATATATGACATCTTAGAAACAACATCAAGAATAAAAATTAAGAATAAATCAAAAGCCTATGAATCCTTTATGTCTACCTTTTGCACGAAGTCCCCAACCTTCATCATATATAAGTTGAACCCCTTGTAACTTGAGCCGTAAGAGAACTCAATGCCAAACCAACTTCAAAATTGAACGAAATGGCAGGCCATCAATTCAATCATATTCTTCCAAATAATCCATTTCACTCGCATCCATGACGAAATCAGCAAAAACTACCATTTGAGAATAAATAGAGAGAGTATACTAGAAAAACAGGCAATAGAAAAGTACTCAACCATCATTTCCAATAAAACACCTGGCAATGGATCAAACTAGCGCGGGCAATTTAGACAACATGGAAAGGATTATTCCACCAACTTATTTACCTTCTTACCAACTATCCAATTTCACAAACATATTTAATTTTTCCCATCATTATTATTATAACTAATTTATTTAAGATATCGATTAAATATCATTTATAATAAAATTCAATACGTTCATTTTCTACTGTCTAATAAACAAGCTCCAAATTAATAGAAGATTAATTGGGTTTTTTTTATTCTTACGCTCTTATCCCCATTCAGAACTCTAGTAATTTCATATACTTGAATAAATACTTCCATTTGAACACCAAAAATAATAAATTGGATAAGACTTTTATTATACGTGAAAGTAGATTGGTGGAACCCAATTACAGGGAAGTTGTTAAACAGAAAGTTCATTTTAAATCGCACTCTTCTTCAAATCCTAATGTTCAAACCCTAACGGATTAGTTAGTAAAATTTCTTCATTCTTAATTCTCTATGTCCTGGTTCTTTTATTTAATTTCAAATTCTGTCTTCCAACGATCACTTCCATTTCCCAAAGTATAAGAAAATGGATTTGTCCGATTCAAATCCTTCCACCGTCCATGACAACTGTTGTAATGGAATAGGATAATTGAGTGATCGAAACAAACAGAAACGTAAAGAGACACAGATTTACGTGGTTCACCAACGTTGTGTTGGCTACGTCCACGAGCAGAAAAGGAGAACATATTTTATTATGATAGTGACGGCTACAGATACAGAATGCGTGCCCTACTTCTATATAAATAGAGTACATCAGATGGGTTGAGCCCACTAACACAATTCAGGCCCAACATAACAGTAATGCATACCGTCGGGCCGGGGGGGGGGGGGGGGGGACCAGATTTGCCCTCCTTGGGCAACTAACAGCTCAGGCCCAACATAACAGCGAGACTCTCGTTTGCGTAGCGGCAAACCAGATTCAAGACATACTAACAAATCTCCACACGGACGGGGCACGGTCATGCATGCCGTTGCTGCTCTTCCTTATGAAATTTAGAAAAACATTGATGACAAGCAATATTGATTTTACGTAATGAGTTTTATGAAAGAGATTGTGCAAAATCTTGAATATATAATTTTGTGTTTATTTCACAAATGTTGATTTTACGTGATGAGTATCTAACATTGGTAAGAATATTTCATAGGTATTAAATCATGAACATATAATTTGTGCTTATTATTAAAGAAAAATTGTGTTTTTTTAATTTGTTATAGTCCTAGAATGAAAGTTATTTTGAAGTGCAGATTGACAAGATTCATGAGAAATGAACTAGTTCTCTTTAAAATAGAATTTAAGCTCATTGTAGTTTTTTCTTGAGATGATATCATATGTCCCACATTTGTGTCTCATCTTTTATGTCCCATAGCTATATTTTAATTTATTTTTAATTTTATTTTTTGATTTCAACTTTATATGTTTTAGTTTAATTTTATACATAATATTAAGGTTTATTCTATCTCAAATAGGGTTTATAATTATTTTTTTAAAAATTTGATATTTTATAATTGTTAATTATGATTCATTATATCATAATAAATTTTTTATTTTTAAAAATTATTAATTAAAATGATAATTTTAATTATGAAACACGGAATATGTAACGATCCCCTTTAACTACGCAAAATATATGACCGTTATTATATGTGTGGACTTCTATTAATGCTACACGAAACTCACACATATTCAGCAATAATTATTTAATTATTTATGTTGCATAGATGGCGATGCATTAATTTAATGGTACATATAAAATTTAATAAGTTTTCCAGCTAGCTAATTGCAAGTTGGAACATATACTAAGGCCCCGTTTGGTATCCCATTTGAGATGAAGAAAGATAAAAAAAAGTAGGATTAATAGTGTGAATAGTGTAAGATAATTAGTATGAATAGTGTTTAATAATGCGTTTGGTAGGTACAACAAAAAAGTAGGATAATTAATATGGTGTTTGGTATCCAGAATAAAAAGGTTGGATAACTCCTAATGTGGTGTAATATGGTGTTTGGTAGGTCATATAACACTCCAAGATAACTTATTATCTTGTTTGGTAAAGAAGAAATAAAAGCAAAAACAGTAAAAAGGTAATTGTCTTCTACATTTTGGCGGCAATTGACAAGCAAAGCAAAACACTAATTTTGGAGCTAAGAAGAACGCATACAGGCTGAAGAAACGAGCAATTCCTCTATCATTTTCAACCGAAAGAAAACTGTAATTAAGGATGGGTTCAACCGAAGAAGGTATTAATTTCATATGGCTTCTATTTGAAATTGATTTTACTTTGTTTATATCGTAAAAGTGAGAAACAACAAATAAAGTTTCATAAATTGGTGTGCTATGTGTATTTTAGGAGTATTTCGAGCTATGTGTATTTTTTTTATGTGCAGCAACTAGTGAAGAAGTTTTTAGGATACATTGTGCTGTGTTTTTTTTCTTATATGATATTCTTAACTTATATGTGTTTGTTCCAAAATTGCTTATATGTCATTTATTCCAATAGGTAGTTATGATAGTATGACTAGTAAGGGTACTTTAAGGTCGGAAAAGGGTCGTCGTGTTTGGACCCAACGCGAAGAGGAGGCATTGCTTATTGGTATGAAAGAGCTTGTGGCTCAAGGGTGGAAATCGGACAATGGGTTCCGAGGTGGATACCTAAACAAGTTGGAAGAGATTTTTAAGAAGAGGATGCCGGGAACGGATTTGAAAGGGAGTCCACACATGAACTCTAAGCTCTCAATTTGGAAGAAAGACTACAACTCCTTGTGCACAATTTTGAATCAAAGCGGAGTGGGATTCAATACGAATGGAACATACACGATCGACTGCGACAAGGCTCTTTGGGATTCTATAATTAAGGTATGTGTTTATAATTTTGAAAGCTTTATAAATTTGAACAATAGTGAGAATTTATGTATTTTTATTTGTATTTAATAGATTGATCCGAATGCAAAGAAAATTCACAAAAAGAGTTGGCCTATGTACGACGAATGGAAGGAAATATTTGGTAAGGACCGAGCTAATGGAGAAGGCTCAGAGGAGTATTTTGAAGCAATCAATAACATGGAGAAAGGTTATGGATCAAACTTTGAGGGATTTTCCGGTGATTATCATGTTGACTTAGAGGACATTCTATCGGGTGAAGGTGTAGGAGTAGGAAATAGTACATTCAATTCCAATCATCCCCCACCGAATGCAAGTCAATCGGCTTCAAAAGGGAAAGCCCAAAAACACAAGTTGGTGGATGGCATTGACAAAGTATGTGCTTTGATTGAAGGGATAAGCCACAATGCTAACTCAAGAATGGAGAAAATGGCCTCTCGATTTGGCCATGAACAAGTTTTAGGTCAAGCACGAATGGACATCTTCAATCAACTCCCGAATATTCCCGGTTTCATCTTAAGTGATAAGCTAAGTGTTTGTGAAATACTTATTGAGAATGATAAGAAATTGGAACTTTTCCTTGGGCTACCCGAAGATGCAAAAGTGGAATATTGCATTCGCTTACTTGGTTGCAATTAGTGGAACAATTTGTTTGAATGAAGATCCTATTTTGAGAACAATGTTTTTTGTGGGTTTAATTCCTAATGGTTCCCCTTGGTGGGTTAATTGTAAGTAGTCGAGCAATTGGTTGTAATTGCCCTACTTGTGAATTTAGATTTGGGTGTATGTGTTTTTACCTTCATTATGTACTCGTGAATCTTGGTTTAAGTGAATTCCTAATGTGTTTTTATGTTCATTGCTAGAATGTTGGTTTACGTGAATTCATAATGTATTTTTTAGGTTCATTATATTTTTTAGGTGCATGTGTTTATATATTATGTTGGTTAAAGGTGCATGTGCTTACGTGAATTCCTAATTGTGTGCATGTGTTTATATATTATGTTGGTTAAAGGTGCATGTGTTTACGTCAATGTTGCGTTGCACATATAATAAAGGTGAGAATCACAAGTAAGCCAAATAGGATTTTAACCAAACATCAACTACAAACGAAGTACAAACAAAGCATGAAAAGAAGAGGAAGCATGAAACATAACAAACTGAAACAAGTACTTTCTTGATACATAAAATATGCAAACCAAATACATAGATAATATTAAAATTTGAACTTCAAACGACCAGATTTAATGCCACCGGGGAGGAATACTACAACAGATTCCATCTTAGTGTTACTCCTTACTCATTGAAATGGTCCCCAATTGAAAGGTTTTGGACTAGATGATGCACAAGAGCTCGAGCTTGGTGGAAATGAAGGCCTATTAGAAGGATTTACAAACACGTAACGAGGGTCTACATTGTTAGTAGAAAAACGATCAACCACAACCTCACCAGGAATACCATTAAAAAGTTTGCGACGTGTCCCTTTCAAAAATGGAGAAGTGACTTCTTCGTCTTCACTAAATACAATTTTTCCGTTGCTTTGGCCACCAATTTAATTAGTGGAACTTATGTTAATAATAGAAATCTCCTTCTCAATCTTGATGTCTTCCGAACCAAAAAGAATACATAACTTGTTGAATTCAGGCTCACCATTGAAACGATAGGCTAATGAAAATGCATTTTTCTAGTAAATTAAGTTTTGTAGACCTTATTATAATTAATAAAATAATACATTATGATAAATATTCAAACAATGCACTTACTTTCAACACTTTTTGCCATATTTTTTCACTTGGATTGACAATGTATTCTTGGCCAGCAAATTGTCCGCCGTTTAACTTGAAGACTTCCTTGAAAGTATCATAACGTAATATCATAAAAATCTTGCGTTGAACGACATCGGTCATCGTAGCATTCGTGGCATGATAATGGTTGAGCGTTAGTCGAGCAACCTCAAGAGCTTCATCTGGTACAGCCGAGCCACCCCATGGGCATTGTTTTTTTTGTGTCACGAGTGATTGCAAGAATGTGGAGTCACTCTCCGGTGTCCATGGCCCTTTGTAGCGGAACCATGATTCTTGTGGAGGAATGTTGCTTGGTGACAACATTTGAACTTATAAGCAATGTAGACTTTGAAAGAGGTTGGTGTGAGTTAAAGCAAATGTCTACCTTATATAGAAAGTGAGCTTCATATGTATATTCTTATCACTTATCCTTACAAGCGTCCGAAGCATTCTTTTATTGCTATCATTTAAAAATTGATGTACAATGCTTTATTGCATAAAATGTGGGAAAAAGGAGAAAGCATGGTAGAATTGTCCAATCATCCATTGGAGTTTAGCGTATAAAATGATTCCACTTGTGGGATCCAAAAATTCATTTACTGCAGGAGCAACCTTGTATTGTCCACTCATTCTTTTAGTGCAGGTCACATGGAAATAAAATAAGCTTTCTTGATTTGTCTAATCATAAATAGGACATGTTATAGCTGTAGAAATATTCTATTTCAGAGTCACGGGAAGTAAAACATAAAATAAGCTTTCTTGATTTTAAACAGGTCCTTAATCAATATTTGTATGCATACTATACTTGAATGCATGCTACACTTGAATGCAGGCTACACTGCCACAATTATGTATGCATGCTACACAATTAATACACTGCCACAATTATGTATGCATGCTAAATATCTGTATACTGGCTACACTGCCTATAAAAATATCTGTATACACTGCCAAATTAATACACAGTCACAATTAAAAGTCACAGTCACAAATAGAAGTTGATACACTACCAAATTAATACACATTCACAATTAAAAGTAGTCACAGTCACGATTAAAATTGAGTCATTACAAAAAACTTCAATTAAAAGCAACCAACATCCTTAACTTAAATAATCTAGTTCAAACATTATACAATAATTTACCAATAATTACACCAAAAAGAAATATTACAAATGTCATGAACATTACATCATTATCAAAAAAAAGTTTACAATTAGTGGTTCTGTCCACAAACGTAGTAGACGCACTTGATCCTTCATATGCCACTGAATTGGAAACGATCGATAATGCTTCTCGTTTAATGGGCACCTGTAGTACAATCATATAAGTAATATGTGTGTGCAACAATTATAAACATAATATGTAACACATATGATGAGATTATTAAATATTTATACCACTTCTAATATGATAACCACATAGTTTGTGCTATATTCTCTCTCGTGGTGTTCCATTCATTAGTCGTATCAATTTGATCGATAAAATCAGTAGCTTGGTGCATACCATCATCATCACACTGCTCCTCAACACGCTCAGCATCATATTCTTGCTCAATTGAATCAACAGCCATTTGAGAACGTATAAAATTATGCAAAAGGAAACATGCCAAAATTAAACGATTTTGAACCTTCACGGGGTAAAATGAAGGACTTCTTAATATACTCCATCGTTTTTTAAGTATACCAAAACACCTTTCTATAACATTCCTCGCTTTGGCATGTCTCATGTTAAAAAGCTCATGCGGGTTTTGAGGTCTGTCACGTTGAGGTCCCCATTCTTTAAGATGATATCTAACTCCTCGATAAGGAGCTAGAAATCCCTCAAAATTAGCATATCCGTTATCTACCAAATAATATGTTCCTAATTTGAAAATAAAAACTTACATTCAAATGCTATACAATTATAAAACATTAGTATTTTAATATAAAATTAAGAAGTTGAATTAATTATATATTAAATTACCTCGTGGCACCTTCAAACCATGGTTTCTATTAACAGCATCACGTAAGATTCTAGAATCTGAAGCAGATCCCTCCCAGCCAGGTAGTACATAAACAAAGCCAAGATTTTGATCACATATAGCCAAGGTATTTGTACATATCTCTCCTTTCCTTGATCTATATCTTGGCTTATCAAGCACTGGTACTGTAAGACTTATGTATGTACCATCTAATGCTCCTAGGCACCCCTTTAAACAATATTACATTAAAGTCTTATTAGAAGTGTGTAATAGTGTAATAGAACACAATAATACTTATGTATGAACTTAAAATATACCTTAAACCATTTCCAGCGGTTATCACTGTTATCTTCACATACAGGTTCAGGTTTCACTAGTATTCGTGTATGAAGTTTTAAAATTGCCAATAGTACAATATGGATGTAGCGGGAAACTGTTTGCCCAAACCGACTAAAATCAAAACCAACAATTTTATTTTTCTTATGATGAGCAAGAACAGAAAGAAACATTGCCACCTGGTCCTCAACACTAACATATTTGTTATCACTCACACTACCTAATTCCCTTAACAATTCGCATAGTCTACCAAAAGTGTTACGATCCATGCGGAGATTGACAATGCAATCGGCATCATTTAGTTTAAATATCCTATTCAAGTGTCTAATTTGATGGGGAATTTTATTAATCATACTATAGGTTGTATCCATCACTCTACGCTTCTTACTAGATGATTCACTTATGATTAACACGGTAACTAAAATGAGTATCTCTATCATTGTTTCAAGATAGATATCCTCTATGCATAAATATATTTGCTTAGACAATGATAAATTATTTGTCATCTTGTTTGTTATTGGTGCAAGCCTGCAAATAAAGGCACACATTACATAATCAGTTTTCCATTGGGGTTTTTAGATCACATAAAATCATTTCAAATGGAAACTGATAATATAAAATCATATATCAAACATTAATTTTAAAGCAATGAACCAAAAAATACACAGCCTATACTATTAAATCATTTCAATATTAAAACTCAAATAAGGTGACAACTATAAAGTAGTACAAAGTTGGTACTCGTGCCAAATTTAGAATAAATAAATAAATAAACTACATATACTACAAAAAAACGGTCTAAATGATTAGATTTTTGTGATTTGTCTCTTGTTCTATATGGGAATTATAACAAACTTTTGCTTATACATTTTACCAAGATTCAAAGGCTACTATCATTTCAGCTAGACTCCAATCTGCTACATTTGAACTGAACACAAGGACATGAACAACCATCAAACAAGTCTATGAGATTAATATGATTTCTTAGCTGGATTTTGTTTTTGCTTTTTTCAATTGAGTTGATCAAACAAGTCTATGAGATTCATGTCACTATTATTCATATTTAATAGGATCGAATATATATATATATATGTATATATATATTTATATATATGTGTATATATATATTTATATTCATATTCATGTGACTATTATTCTCTGCATTCTGCTCAGTTTTATCCTTCTAACGTGCATTATTTGCTCTTTATTCACTTATTTTGCTCTTTATTCACTTATTAACTTTCAAATTGGGTTGTTCAAGTGTAGAATTTGATTCCATTATTGCCAAGGAAAACTTAAAATTTAGGCTTACAAATTAAAACTATCAAATTTTTGCCTTTTGTTAAGTGAAAACACAAGGACAAATATTGTGCACCATTATTTCAAAACCAATATAATTTAAACCATTTTTTTCCCTTTGCAGCTACAAAACCAATATAATTTAAAGGGTAAATAAGCACATAACACATTTCTGTATGCATACTCCTGAATTCCAAACCAACAATCTCAAAAAATAAATTCATAATTTCAAATAGCCCTAATTTCAGAAACAACCCTAATAATTTCAGAAACCCCTAATTTAAGAAACCCTAATTTCAGAAACTAATTCTAGAAAACCTCAATACAGAAACTATAAAATCTCGATTTCGAAATAAATATTCAATCACCTTCAAATTACAAATCGAATCTCGAACACCTAAATAAGGACTCTGTTTTTTTCCAATTCAACCAAATCTGCAGAAAAAAATTAATACCCGTTAACAACTATGACGAATCAATCAGAAATTATTTTTGGAGGAAGATATGCATACCTTCGTAGCAATGAATTCAATATTGCATTTGCGGAAGAACGACAGTCGATGGAAGATGGAGAAAATGAAGGAAGATGGAGAAAATGGAGGAAGATGGAAGGTGTAGTTCGACAGTATATGGAAGATGGAGAAAATGGAGGGAGATGGAAGATGGAGAAAATGGAGGAAGATAGAATCTGTAATCGATGGAAGATAGACAGAAAATATAGAGGAATAGGGAAGGTGTAGTTCGAGATGGATGAGATATTGTGAAAGACAAAAAAAATAATATGGGTTACTGTTCTAGATGGATAAATAATAACTTCAAATTGGTAGGATAATTAATAAGACAAGAACAGTAAAATAGGAACGGGCTGTAAATTAATAGCGGGCTTCAGAAATTTTTTCATTTAGCTACCAAACAATAGATAAAGCCTTACTAATTATCTTATCTATCTTTATCTTTCATACCAAACATTACCTAAAAAGTCTAAAATGCTAGTTAATTTACAACTCTTGGTAAAAACCTAATACTTCACTTAATAGTATTTCTCAGATTTGTTTTGTTCATTTTTTGTGAGGATTGGAATTGGGAAGACGCCACTTCTTGTTTAATTTATAAAAAGAAATTGGGGATTGGGTTTGGTGTTTTCTTCTTTACTAATTAATTATGAAATTAATATACAGAAAGGAGCTTTTTTGGCTGATTTAGTTTACCAAGGGATTGTTTTAATTATTTATATTTTTCTGAAATGGAAATCATTATTTCATAGATCCATCTATTTAAATTTCTGGAAAGAAAGACTGGTTGTCTTATTTTAAAATAGACGTGAAAAAACGTAGACCATTAATTGAAATAAATGGTGAAACGAAAGAGGAAAATAATGAGAAATTTGGGTACTTCTCACTCTAAAACGCAGGGAGCATTTGGGTTGAGGTAGCAGGAAGCGGTGTCAACGGTAGCGAAAAGCAGCAACCACCATTGACGGTGGTGGCGCTGCCCAGCGCTGCCGGTAACATGGCAAATGAGGACGCCATCTCATCATCATCATTATCATTATCATTATCATTATCAGCGGTGGTGGTGGCGGTGGATCATGACAAGAACAGCCAACACGCCGTACGGTGGGCCATGGAGAATTTGAGGTTAAAGGACAAGGTGATCGTCCTCGTACATGTTGTCACCAATCCATCTCATGATTTGCATCACCGTAGGTATTCTTGCTTTGTCTTCATGAACGATGATCATATTCATACCATACGTACTCATATAGTATTAATTCATGCATGCAATGCAGATCAGGATGATGAGTCCGAAATGCAACAGCTGTTCGTTCCTTATCGTGGCATTTGTGGTCGGAAAGGGGTACGTACATATCCTTGAATTCATGAGACACATATATCTCATACTAAGACATGTATATATGCATATATGTATGTATATTAATAAATAATAATTAATGTTCAGGTTCGTAGCAAGGAGGTGGTCCTCCAGAAGGAAGACGTGGCGGTGGCGTTGTCGGAATATCTGAAATCCCATTCCATCAAGAACATAGTACTGGGTGCTGCAAGCAGAGGCGCTATAGCAAGGTATGTATATATTCTTGAATTGAATTGAATTTATGATATGGTGGTAATATTGGGAATGAATGAATGGTGCAGGGCATTCCGGTGTGCAGATGTTCCAAGTTCGGTAGCAAAATTAGCACCCCATTATTGCTCCGTCTACTCCGTCTCCAAGACCAAAGCACACAAGATCAAATCATCTCAACCACTTCCCAACTATCAGTATATACATGTCTTTCTTTCTTTCTTTCTTTTTCATCAATGCATCTCTTAATTTCCTCACTTATTTTTCATTTAATTTACAGAGAATACCTGCAGCTGCAGCTGCAGCATCATGAAACCACCCCCTCCGAACGTTCTATTGCCAGCACTGCTCCTTCCCCTGTCTACTCAACAACCAGCACTACCAACGCCTCCCAACCAACTTCCGATTTTCCAACTCCCACCACCTCCTTTGACTTTCACTCCCAATGCACCTCTCTCCATACCAAATCTGTGGCTCCCAGACGCCTATCAAGAATCCCACCATTTAGACCATCGGACGCTACATCTCTCTACCTCTCCGCTGATCCACTAAGTCATCACTCCGACCAACATGATTACCCATCCGACATCTCCTACGAGCTTCTTGACGAAGCAACATCATCCCATGCCTCCACCTCCAATCTAGCTGTGAGTTTTTTCATTCACGCCCTCTATATTTTACTATCGCCAACAAATCTTTTATATATTTAACACGTATGTCCAGGAATTGGAAGATGAGCTCAAACGAGTGAAGCTAGAGCTCAAACTCATCACAGACAAGTACAACACGGCATGCCATGAGGCCACCAGTACACGTCAAAAGGTATTCTAACAGAAACACAATTTTCCCTTCGATCTTTATTAATTAAAGCATCATTGCACGCCTAGGCAAAGGATACAAGTGATGAGGATGATTGGAGCAACATAGCAGAGACACAAGAGGTGGCGCTGGTGATGGCGGAGAGGGAGAAGCAGAACACCAAGGCCGCATTGGAGATAGTGGAGAAGGCGAGGCTGCTGGCGGATTTGGAGTCGGAGAAGAGGAAGCAAGCGGAGAGGAAGTTCGAGGTTGAGGCGGACCAGAAGCATCAAGTGCTCGATGCCTTCGCACGCAGCTTGGCTCGGTGCAGAAGGTATTCCGTCCAAGAAATTCAAGACGCAACCCACAAATTCCGGTCGGGAAAGATCGGTGAGGGAAGCTATGGATCAGTTTATAGAGCAAGTATCGATCACACGGCGGTGGCCATTAAGGTTCTGAAATCGGAGAAGGGCAATGGCCTAAGCCAGTTTCAGCAAGAGGTAGCTTTATCATATGTATATATATAAAAAAGAAGTGTTTCTCATATGAAATAACAAGTGGTATTTCACAAATTAAATCAGGTGGAGGTGCTAAGCCGGATGCGGCACCCGAACATGGTGATCTTGATGGGGGCGTGCCCGGAGTCAGGCTGCCTCGTATACGAGTACATGGATAACGGCAGCCTTGAGGACCGTTTGGGCTGCAAAGACGGTACCCCGCACCTCCCGTGGGCCACCCGCTTCTCCATCGCCGCCCAGATCGCCACGGCCCTCAACTTCCTGCACAGCACCCGCCCACATCCCCTGGTCCACCGCGACCTCAAGCCCGCCAACATTCTCCTCGACCGCAACTACGTGGCCAAGATCGCCGACCTGGGCCTCTCCCGCTTCATCCCCTCTGCCTCCGACTACCACATGACCGCCGCCGCCGGCACCTTCTGCTACATCGACCCCGAGTACCAGCAGACCGCCCTGCTGGGAACGAAATCGGATGTTTATTCCCTGGGGATCATATTGCTCCAGATCATCACGGCCAAGTCCCCTATGGGCCTCACGCACTTGGTCAAAACTGCCATCGAGGCCGGGCGGTTCGCCGAGGTGGTGGATCACAGAGTGGGAGGGGATTGGCCAGTCGAGGAGACCATGGCGTTGGCCAAGTTGGGGCTGAGGTGCAGTGAGCTCATGAGGAGGGATCGCCCCAGCCTCGATGCGGAGGTGGTGCCGGAGTTGGAGAGGCTGAAGGACTTGGTGGTGAGGAAAGTGAAGCCGGAGAGGAAGGAGTATTACTTCACATATGCGGAGAGTGTGTAAAGGTGGAGGCGCATGGTGTGTTTGTGGATGTAAGTTTGAAGATGAAGTTGATGAGTGAATTTTGCAAGCTTCTGATCACTCCAACACTTGTACTAATTTTGTTAGATGTTCGTGTCGGGTGTATGTAGAGAAGGTTGTAAAATAAAATTTTCTTTCGTTGTTAACTATGGGAGCAGATACAGAATCAGGTGTTCTTTCATTCTTCTTTGCAGAAGAGGTGTATTGCGAGAGAGAAAAAGGAGTTTAATTTAACAGAATTTTATCTGATGCTCACATAATTACCTGAGTCTTGATGCAGATTATTAATTGAAGTCTTGAAGAAGATCTCATCAGGTGAAGTGTAGCATATGATGTTATATAATTCGAGAATAATACATGAGAAAAACTCTGTGTTTATGTGGGTGTGTGAGAAAGGGAGAGAGAACTTTAACGTATATTAATATGATATTTACGTAATGATTCAGTGGTTATGCAGCTATAATTTGTAGTTCAATAAAATATGTTCATGCAAAGTGCATCATATGATACTCTGAAAATGAAATTTTGTTTTTGGCAAAATTTGGAATGTAGAACGACTACGACCAAGGAAACTACTATGAAGAACAGAAAAAACTAGTAACAAAGATTGATATGAAGTAATGACATGAGATTATGATAGAAAATACATTACATAAAAACGAGCATTTCCCTTTGTAAATTATAAGTATGATGATAACCGCATCAGGGAAAGATTCTATTTGTACCACCCTCTGTAGATGTATCAAACTACCAGAATCTTATTTCGAATAATAAATTAATACGAAAATTGTGGCATAGAAAATCTTTCTCGTGCCAATGTCTTACATTCTAGCACGCCTCAGCAATCATTATTTGATAGTGGTATATGGAGCTCTCTTTGGCACGTCTCCATAGCTATAAACATAGCATAAGGCGCAAAATTTTACTATTAAAGCATCTATCAATCCCCATCCCAACTTCACGGTATGGAGAAGCAAGTTTAAATTAACATGGACTGTGGATTCTCAATATAGCCTTTGAAGGCCTTCAGCCACTCTGCTCCGATGGCGCCTGCACGCATCATCAACATATATTTATTGTAGATATGTTTAGATTGCATGCATATTTTGTGAATGGTAGCTTACCATCAACGACACGGTGATCACAACTTAAAGTCGCAGCCATAAACGAAGCAAACTCATACTGGTTAGGGCCGGAACTAGGTACAACCCTCTTTTTAGCTGTTCATATGGAAAACCCTTAGTGATGCAGAGTTTGACGTGGAAGTGAGACATGAAAAGTTAGTATTACCGGATCCAACGGCTAGGATTCCCGACTGTGGTGGATTGACAATTGCACGGAATTGCTCGATGCCAAAAGGCCCTCCCAAGTTTGATACAGTGAATGTACCTCCCTATAAAGAGAAAGTATATCAGCATCTATTACTATTATAAAAGTGTATATTCGATATAAGCTATATGTTCTTGAGAAACTAAGTCTGTTTACCTCGTAATCTTCGGGTTTCAAACTATTCTCTCTTGCTTTCTGAGCTAAGTGCTTAACTTCCTCTGCGATTCTTGATAAACCTTTCTTGTCAGCATCCTGTAATTTTAGTGAAAGAAAGAGAGGATTGTTGCAGTTTGAGGTCAAAAGCACAATATATGATTATAATTTCTGGTGTCTCACCCGAATTACAGGCACACACAGTCCATTATCTGTTTGCACTGCAACATTAATGTTTACATTGTGAAACCTGTATGGTAAGATGACGTTGCAGTTTAGTAGTACTCTCTCTTACTTAAAGAACTAATACTTAGATTCGTAAGCATTCTCACTGGCGAATATAATCATCATTCCATGAACTATTGCACTGAGGAACTTCTCTAAGAGCCAAGGCAGCAGCCTGCAATTTGTTACATCAGGTTATCTTGAGTCTTGCATGCTTGATCTTTTACTTCAAATACAAATTGACACGTGAAAATAAAAGGAAAGAAAGTTATATGCATCAAGTCTTTCTGTACCTTAATCACAAGATCATTGATGGATATCCTTTTCAAACCTGAAGCTTCATGTAATGAATTTAGATGATTACGCACTCTGCACAGAAGGTGAAGAGCTTTAATATATATAAAACAGAAGAAAAATTTTTGGGGCTACTAAGTATTCATTTGAAGAAGGCACCAAACTCACTCCATAAGCTTGTCAACACATGTATCTATAGTTAGGTAATAGTGCGGGATGGTTTGTTTTGACTGCAATAGACGTGATGCTGTCACCTGCCATAGATCTTGACATATGTTATCAGTAACAAATAATCTGTTCACGTTGATCACTAGCAAAACTCATCCACAAAATCCTAATTATGTACAGTTCAAAAGAAGCATGTGGTTTACAAGTATATGTTCATTTTAGTTAGCACAATATAGACACATTTTAGTTCCAAACTTCGTACACTTGGGATAGTTGGTTTAAATCAGATAACAAGATGCAATATGTACCTTCCTAATCTGAGTTTGTGGAATGTCTGTGTAATCTACGGCAGGAGAAACTTGTTTGCTACTTGAAGCTGAAAAACGGAGAAGGTAAAACTAAGATAATCTATTACAAAATTTGGCATGATTAGAATGAAAGTCCCATCAATGAATCATTTGGCATGATTAGAATGAAAGTCTCATCAGCGAATCAACCAAGTACCGATATCATCTTTTATATCAGCCTTGACAGCACATCCATCAGGACCGGCTCCTTTTGTATTTGAAAGAGGTACCTGTTTTATGAAAATGTATTGAGCAGAAAATTTCAAGGAAATAACAAATCTATCATCCGCTTGGAATAGTTTTATAACTCTTATTATTCACAATATTTGAGTTACATTCTCATCTTCCGCAAGCAAGCTGGTGAGAGGACCCGTGAAAATTCGCTCCCCTGCTGAAGATGACTCTGTGGGCTTGGATCCCATGACTTCAGGAATTTCTTCTTTTGGTGATGGTTCTTTCGATGAAGCTTCAGTGCTCAAAGTTGAAGGAGAATAGTCTTTAAATTTAGCAACATCCTCCTCTTCTTCCACAGTTACAGCAATTACCTAAGTCATCATAAAAAAGTGATGAGGTGTCATTTCCATAAAATGACTATTAGCAAGCCATCATTATATTGTGGTAAGTGATCACACAATATTATTCAAGAAAAAGGAAAAATACCTCACCAACTTTAATCCCCGTTGATCCATCCCCCAGCACAATTTTAGCAAGATATCCTTCGTCCATGCATTCCATTTCAACTGTTGCTTTATCCTTGAAACATCAAGTACATGTAGAAGTACAATATCAAATTTCATCTGAATGTGGAACATATTCCATTGAAGAAGGCTACCGAGACAAAAATGGGGACCCACAGTTTCCACTTCACACAGTACATCTCCAGGAGAAAGTTTTTCGCCTTCTTTCTTCAACCACCTCGCAACATTTCCCTATATTGCACATGTCAAGAAAAACTAAGTATAAAGCAGTTGATACATGAACAAAGAGATACTAGTAATGAAAGTCGTGCCTCAGTCATTGTAGGTGATAAAGAAGGCATTCCAATCTCTTGGTGTGGTGGAAGACCTAAAGTCACAGTAAAGCAGATATGACTCAATTTATGTGTTTTGCGATTATTATATGCCTTCATCTTTTGAGTTAGTAATTAATGTACTTAAGTATGAAGTATGCAAATCATGAAAATGGAAACCAAATTCACTTGTAAAGAACCTGAATCTGTAGAATAACATCTGATAAAGTTTCGCTGTTGGCTGAAACAAAGTAGCAGAGATAAATCAACACATTTTAACACAACACACAGTACTATATTATAGTGAAAATATAATTCAATATTATGACAACCTTTTCTTTACTAGTCTTATTGCTGTATGGCCTTTTCTTGCCGTCCACAAAAAATTTTCCTTGTCCATTCCAACAGTTGACATCTACAATTTTTTCCCATGTTATGCATATATTATAAAAACCAGTCAGGAAAATAATAAGGACAAAATTCAACTTGTATTATCACCGTTACACAATCGATTGATTGGTAAGTTGGTCTAGATGAGCCTCTGATGGGAAAACTTGAAGTGCCATGCTTTTCCCCAGGTCCGAGATCAAGTTGGCTGAACCTCGTAACATCTGTTTTCAATAGACTCAAGAATGCAAATTGAAAACCATGCATACACAATATATTCATACACAGAAACAGAAACATGATCAAATGCAAAGACACTATTCTTATACAAACATGCTGAGTTCTAGACACAGTCAACTTTGCAACATACTTAATCTTATCATAATGAAGCATGACCTAACTATCCCCAATAATTGATTCCATCAAACAAACTATAAATCCAACAAGTGCAAGTGAAAGTAATTAAACTTCTCATCTACATCTCCAGGCTATCCAAGATGAAGCTCATTCCTGTTAGGTATCACTGTAGATTAATTTCAATCTCTTTCATATTCATATTTCTTGAAGGAAACAAGGATAAAAAAAGAAGCCTTTTTCTTGGCCTCTTACCATCTATGTCATTGACTGATGTCCTGGCATTATGGGTAAACCAGCGGACTAGAATTGCATGGTCGTTTTGTATATGTCTGAGCTGTAAAGTGAGGATGAAGAATGATCAATTCATTTGAACATAATTCTTTGCAAGAAGTAGCAGAGTCATGCTGAGAGTTCTCATTTTGTTAGTAAGCAAATCCATACGCGCTTGTTTTGAGGGCACGAAAAGATATAATTGCTACTGTTGATTGCTAAATAAACTCCCATCTCAGTCCATAAGAAGAAAAATATTAACCAAATATTTTAAAATACTGATAGATAATTCGGTGAAACAGATCCAATCAAGGTGGACTTCTTTAACAACCCTGTTCTCATTCACAGTTATTCTACAACTATCTACTAAATTAATTATTTCTACTATGAACTTTCTCCTTCCTTTAGATTTCACCAAATAGAAACTTCACCTAATTTTCCTCGACATCAGCACCACTATGACTCTGCTCACTTTTCTACTCCATGAGAACTTCCCTGCGGCATCTGATTCCTCACTCACTGCATGGACCACCATCTCAACCCTACTCTTTACTTTTTAGACACATGCTCATAGACAAAATTGACAACAAATGATGAGGAAAAAGGCAGCAAGAGAAGAAAGGGTGATAGCATACTCTTAAGCCCTAGTGGTATAATATGAAAGGTGAAATTACTTGAAATTCTTGGTAAAATGAGTTTCAAGTGGAATTTCAACTGAAATGTGAAGCATGATAAATAATGCCAAGCATTTCGTACTCAAAGTGTTCGAGTATATAACACACTTATATTATATCAAGCAGCTAGACGTGAAGAAAAGGCGTACACGTAAAAAATTAAAGCAGATGCCACTACTTCACTAAATATCATGAAATTCAATCCTCACGAGTAGAAACAAATAAATTTCAAAGATTTGCTGTTACACAACTCCACAATGCATAATTCTCGAAACTTTTCCAAACAGAATAAAGCTCAAATTAATCGAATCACCAGCAAAATCCTCAAAACACATACTAAATCATTTCATAAACGAGCTAACAAATATCTCGTTAGACACATGCAGATACGCAAATCGAATTGAGATGGTTCTCGTACACATAAGATGACGCAGAGCACAAAATTATATTGAAACATAAACAAATACGTAAATGCATGCATCGATTACTAGATCTAAAGCAATTAATTAAAAAAAGAAGAAGAGAATATTGGATTGCCTTTCTGGAGTGATGAAGAATCCTCGACGCATAAATCATGATGAGAAGCTGAGAATGCAGCAGATTAATGCTCAATGGGTTAGATTTGGCTTTTTATGGCTTATGAATGCGGATAAATTGCATTATTCGAACTGTGTTTTGTTATGGGGAAAATGAGGGCGTAAACAGCAAAACTGGCTGAAATAAGTGGAAAATATTCTGGCAAAAGCTTCAATAGCGTATCAACCGTCTTTTTACTATTTAAAGAATTGGCCTCCAAAATCCAGAAAATGAGTCCCAATCAATTTTTTTTGTTTGATTTCTGATTATTTTAATTTTCTTGCCTATTGGATTAAATAATTTTTGACAACGAAACTTATTTTTGTTCGGTTTTATAATTATATTTATATTTTAAGTTAATTGAACCAAACAATGTGAATTTTGCAATAATAATTTAATTTATAACAATAATATCTTGTTATAAGGACTTGCTTATATACAAAAGAAATTCAAATAGTATGCTGCATTCATTAATTAACACAGATAAATAAGAAGGTAATATTGCAAATAGTTGAGTTCTATTTTAGCTATTAAATATAGTGATTATGAAAATGGGATTTAAAAATAATAATAAATGACAGATAGGAAAGTGTATGTCAGGTGGCACGTGTCTGCCTACAGCTTATAAAACGGTTCAGCATTGAGGTCCACGAAGCGGGAGCCTCAAATACTCTGGGACTGTGGTGGCACTCCGCCGTTTGGCGTCGTGAATCTGCATTAATCGAGTACCGGAATGGGGAATCAGAAGCTTAAGTGGACGGCGGAGGAAGAGGAGGCGCTCATAGCTGGGGTGACGAAGTACGGCCCCGGGAAGTGGAAGAACATTCTCGTAGACTCCGAGTTTAAGGACAAACTCGCCAACCGATCGAATGTTGACCTCAAGGTTTTTGAATTTATGCAATGTCAATTATGGTTTATAATTTTTTTCAAAGTTTATCTTGTTTTATTAATTTGTTTTGGTTTCGTTTCGGAAGTTCACTTTGTTGGTGAGATTAATTGTGCGTCGGCTTCTGCAACCTTTTGTGCATTTTGTGAATTTAACCGTTAAGAGTGTTCGTCTGTGAATTTAACCGTTTATAGAGTGTTCGTCTCATGAAACAACACTAAAATCACATTGTGCTGTTTAATTAATATAGGTGAGTATATTTCGGTGAATTCCTTGTTAAATGTTTTATCGAGTACAAACTGCAACTCAGTAATTTCCTATTGTTATTAGCGATCGTGAGCAATATACCATTTTGAATGTACGAGTGTTTTTTATTGAAAATCTAGACTTATCTTGCGGAGCCATTTGATCTATTTGATGGTCTTCTGATGTGACTTGTGAGTTTTGGTTGCTAAAATTACCTATTTTGTCTTGAGCTGCTTTGTCATTGGGATTGATTCATTTAAATAGACCAAGTAGAGTTTTCTTGTTGTCTTTGGCAAGTGTAATGCTCTTTCTACTGTTATTGCTTGGTGAACTCTTTGTTCTCTTTCTGGTGTTTAAATCAGGATAAATGGAGGAATATGGGTGGACAAAGCTCAGGAGCTATTATTGCTGTGAATACTAGAGCTAAGTTGACCACAACTGGTGATCATACACCCAAAACTCAGAGTTCTGCCTTAGTTTTGGTTCCTAAAGACAATATTAATGACAAACCTCCTCAAAGTCCAGAGGGCGTTAAAAATCACCAGAGGCATGTTTCGTTTTTTATTTAAGTAATCTTCTTATGCAATGGAGTTCTCTGGAAAACTGGTTGCAATCTCATTTTCTCTTCGTTTTAATTTACTTTTAGATATGGCATACAATTATCGAGAGGCATATTACAAACCACTTATTTTCTATCTCAAGTATTCATTGATTAGAGCTGCATATGCATTATGCTTCTGCCTTGCATAGATTGACCCTCCCACTTCAGGTACAATGAAATGATACTCGAAGCACTTTCATCTATCAAGGACCGCAATGGATCTGATTTTGCTTCAATTTTGAGGTTTATTGAGGTCAGATAAAAATTATATTCTCCGCTAAGACTGACACCTTTAATTCATAGTAAAGATCCAGTTGAATACTTGAAATTGAAAATATAGAGCGTGCAAATCAACTGGTTTTGTTTGATTATTGCAGTTTGAGTGTAACCATTTTTTTTCATTATGTGTCAGTTCTTCCTTTTCCAAGTGCCTTGGAGCTGGAAATCCATCCTAAGTTTTCCTGTATTCATGTTTTGGATGTGGATCTTTTACCTATTAAACAGGTCCATAAACTGTGTTTCTATTTTCAATGTAATTTACACTTATGTAGAGACAAATGCTTTTAGAAAAAAACAGATTATTTGATCTAAATGATCGATGGATGTTCTGAAACTGAGCTTGGAAAAGATCATCATAAAATCTTGACCAAATAAAACGGCGTTGAAATTGTTGCACTTGTTTTCTGTGTTTCAGCCGAGCCTTTTTCTACTTGTGTTTAGTTCTGGTATCCTTGCCCCTTGTGCTGCTTGATATCCTTAGTTTCCATCCGAAGACTATATTAATGTTGGATAAATTTGTGCTTGACAGACAAAGTATGAGGTGCCACAAAACTTCAGAAGGTTACTGAGTGTGAAGCTGAGTAAACTTGTAGGACAGGGCACAGTTGAGAAGGTATATAAACTCTCCTCTTTGGATGTCATTATATTAGGTGCACGTGTCCATAGCATGAATTGTTTTCGAGCTCTTTGAGTTCGATGCCTATGACCTGAAAATGACATGTTGTATTATTTACCATTAGTCAGTGCTCTTTATGTTTCCATTTTTCAACTGTACCTCCATCCCTTAATTTGAATAGCGGTTAGCCTACTGCTTGTACGCAGAATAGGGATTTCTTATCTGTTTTTTCTGCTCAAATATTATTGTGAATATATAAGATCCCTTTGCCATGCTTCATTCGTTTTTGCATTCCCCGAAATGTGAGCCAAGAATAGATTCTTAAGTCCTTGCAATGTTCAACAGGTTCAAAAACGCTACAAGATCAAACATGCTTCATTCAGTACCCAAACACCTATTCCAAAACAAAAGGTTGTCAGGTCAAAGCCAAGAAGAGATTCTCGAATCTCATCATCTGAAATCGACGAGGCAGCTAAAATAGCTGCACAGAAGATTGCCGAGGCAGAAAATAAAGCCCTTTTAGCTGCTGAAGCAGTCAAAGAGTCTGAAAGGCTCTCACAAATGGCTGAAGAAGCAGATGCATTGGTCATGCACTTAAAACAGATTTTCGAACAATGTAAGTAATTTCTTCGCACAAATCAACCTACCATCTATATCTCAGTCATGATATGCAGCTTATTAGCTCCTTTATTTATCATAATCAGGGAAAGACAAAGGAAGCACTACACCCTAAAAGTACAAAATTATATTGTTTTCTTCATAAAAATGGCTTGACCAGTTATTGCTTGCTCTATCCACGAATTTTTCTTTATGTAGGTTCTCGAGGTGGAGCCTTTCATGTGGTGTAGTTACTCGATTCAATTTGAAACTGATGATTTTGCTGTATCATATATTGAGAAGACTCTGCTCCTGTCTTTCTGCGAGCGATGAAGCCAAAATCTGCTCATCGCAACCAGCTGAGCTTCTGTATTCTTGAATCTGTTAGGTGATGATAAATTGAGATAAGCACATTATTTCTTAGGATGTTTATAGGAAGGCTATTAGGTAAAAGATGCACATTCTATCAGTTTCTGCTCAACTCTCTCTCTCTCTACCTCATGTTCCTGTGTATTGTTGGTAATTCTCTCCGTTTTTTTATTTCAATTTTGATCTCATTCTTCCTTATCATGATGTGTTGCAGTAAGGATAGTTATTCAGATATATCTTTTGACACTATGCCATAATATATAGTACTCCCCCCATTGATAATGGAAGTTCTTTTGGTGTTTTGCATAATTATTAATGAAAATTATTTATACTCACATTAAACCCAATTTATTGGTGGGTAAAAAGAAAAAAAATAATATATAAAAAAAGAGAAGGAACGGTCCATCAAAGATTGTGAAACAGCCTGTGTATTGATGTAGCAGTAAAAAGTTAATATTTAACATTAAAAGTCTCGGATTTGGATTCATCAGTGACGAGATGTTTAAAATTTGTTGAATCGTAAAATTGTAGAATATTATCATGTATTAATAAATGGGAGAGAGTACATATTTATACACATTAATATTAGATTAAACAATGTAATAGAAAATTCTAATACAAAACTACCATAACACTCTCCATCAAGCTAGAGCATAAACATTAATTATGTCAAGCTTGTTACACAAATAATTAATCCTAACCCCATTGCAAATCAACCATAACCCCATTGACAGCATTCGCGAATAAATATTCTAACAATAACAGATTTTCGATCTTCATATATCCAATGAAGACAGATCTAACTTTCTATAAATCAGAGAAGACATCCAAATATGTCCTAATATTCCACAAATCTCACACCGTTAGACGATGCAGATCGAAATTGACCAAGGAATTAACGAGAGAGCAAGCCGACTTGACAGAGAACGGAGGGCAGACCAGAGGTGCGCGGGGGTGGCGCAAGTCCCTGTGCATGGGGGTGGCGTAAGTCCATGTGCAGGCGGTGTGGACCGTCATTGTTGCTCGGAAACGAAATGAGTGACTGCACACTTCAACTGTGCAGAAACCTTAATTTTCGAAATATCGAAACAAATCCTAGAACCTAGACTCTAATACCATGTTGAATCATGAAATTAAAGAATATTATCGTGTATTAATCAATGGGAGGGAATATATATTTACACACACTAATACTAGAATAAACAATGTAATAGAAAACCCTAATGCCAAACTAAAATTTATTGAATTTGTCAATTCAAAGAAAGAGATTGAGAAGAAAAAAGAATGGAGTTAATTAGTAATTGAGGTATTTTAGTAACTTCACATATTATTTGAGCCTTCTCTGCATGCTTTTGAAATTATGAGCATTTTATACGTACAATTTTAACACATGGGACATTTTTACTATTAACACAAAAAACACTAATGAAATGAGATCAGCAAAATCATCACAATAAGAGTGGATAAACGCAGTCCGCATCTGCATAACGAACTGTATATCCTTCCTGATTCCAACAAGAAAAATAAAGTTCTAACATGCAAAGGAATTCAAAATTCAGCACGAATGTTGCCTCAACAGTTGATCCATATTTTGGGTTCTCATCTAGAACATTAATTTCAGCCATGAAACAGGAAGAGTTTAATCAAGTTACAAAAAATGGCCAAGCCGGGACATGACATGCCAGGAAATTTATCCAATCAAGACGAACAGTCAAACTCTACAATAGCACCAGCCCGAGCTCTGATGATCTCAACACATGCTT
Organism: Leonotis leonurus; assembly: GCA_026898415.1. Taxonomy (NCBI): domain Eukaryota; kingdom Viridiplantae; phylum Streptophyta; class Magnoliopsida; order Lamiales; family Lamiaceae; genus Leonotis; species Leonotis leonurus. Next base: position 7,566,399 of record JAPKLX010000001.1, read on the forward strand.
TAGGCGATAGTTGTAGAGGTAGTAGTGAAGCTTGCCATCTCCTGGGCCGAATTTCAGTTCTTTCAAGAAAGTCTCATTGTGCATAACATCTAACGCATTGAAAACATCAAAGTCTTTCTTCTTGGCAACAATGAGGGCATCGTTCATCAGTTGAAGCAATGGAGTCTTGGTCGACACATTGTAGTAAGAATAGGCGGCCTTCAAAATAGAGTGGCTCTGGCTGCCTAGTATAGAAGAGGGAAGGCTGTAAAAACTGCAGAAGTCGGTGATTTCATGAGTTTCAGGGCTTTCAACCAGAAAACTTTCCACGACATCTTCCTTTGGAAGCAACCAGTGTTCTACATCATCCACATCAAAGTCTGGCGCGACAGCAAATTGCATCAAGTAACTCCTAAGCAAACGAGTAACTGCAGGCACATCATGAGGCTCCATCTTTCTGAATCCAGGTGTAGCTGTCTGATCTGGTAACTTGTACAGCTTGATCGTACGGCTCATAGTCATCCTTGCACCAAGCCTAGAAAACCCAACATCAATAAGCTTCTTCGGATTCAAAGATCTGTGCCAATACTGACAAGTTGTGACAGGCGTAGGAAGGACAACTCCAGCAGTATAAGCTGCTTGCCAGATATTCTCCAAATGGACCCTGCGAGTCACCTCTTTGATCATCACCGGAGCAAGTCTTTTTGATCGAAGCTTCTTGTGAACACACAGAAAGTTTACTTCTGCCATCATTACAACAGTATCACGAACACGGATTCTTGCAGGTACACCAGTAATGAATGCAACCAACTTTTTAGAACTCTTCACCCTGACTCCAATATGCCAGCTCCTAAAGTAACCTGGAGGTCGGAGTGCCCATCGGAGAAACTCTTTTGAGTAATTGAACCTGAACATATTCTCATCATCCTCAACATAGTTGTTGGTCAACAAATTATACACTTCGGCACAAACCTCTTCTGAGTCTATATCACATGTAATCCACTCATAAGGAGATGGGAGGTTGTATGGTTCTTGTTTGACCTCAGAGAGTGGCGTTGGTTGTTCAATTGGACCTTCAGGCAGGCTCGTATCACCAAGTTCATTGAACTGGCCTACAGGCTGCGTTTCCCAAAACTTATGCCTCTTTGCAAGTGACAGAGATTCTTGCACCTTCCTTGCCAATGCATCAATGGAGATTTCACTCTCGTTTTCTGGGGTTACACTACTGTCGCCCGATGGAACATGATTCTCGGTTGGTTCATTGTTATCAGCCATTGTCAAAGGATTACTCTGCCATTCATCGAGACGAAGGCAAATGAGAAAATCTAAATTGTGACGGAATATTCAATACCTATACAGCTAAAACCTAGCAGGTCTTATGAAACTTATTTCAGAATATTAGACTAAAAACAAAGTCCTAGATTTACACTTCAAAAAAAGCACCCATTTCTCCATCTGCATTAGCTACTATCAAATTCAACTTCACCTTCAAATATATCAACTCTATCGATATATATGCACTCATCCATATATAAATATAACACAAAAACTTCAAAAGAATAAATAGTCACTAGCTCACAAATCTTTAAGATAACATTCTAGATTATCTCAGTGAGAATAAGAAGATAGCAAGGCGTAGAATCTACAACTTCGGCTACTTGGAAAACATCCAAACCAGTTAATTATATGCAACAACTTAAACAAAAACACATCTGCTTGCGTTGTGTATTTCACAATACTCAAACAAAACCACATCACGAATTGACATCTATTATAGAACATTCAAATCTTAATTTACCTAGAATAAATAGAACAGCAAATGAAGTGCATAAAAGCAATTGAGATAAAGAGAAAAGAGATTGTAAGATCGGAATCAGGGAAAGCAAAAGACAAGTGTTAAAGTAATCGTGGTGGTACCTCAAGTGAGAGACGTGATTGTTGGCGTGGAAGATCGAGAGTGGTAGCGGGTGAGAATTCAGAGAGAGAAAAGGGGGACAAGGGGCATCGGGAGCGACGACAAGACGAAATCTGAAGAGTTGAAATTGAAATTAAGGCAGAGGAGTTAGAAATTGAAATATAGTACTAGTACTCTTCGCACAAGGAAAAAAGACTAGCCCAGCTTTTTGTCCATACAACCCCTTTCTCTCCAAGGGTACTTTTGTCACTTCATATATAATACATACATGTAACATGGTACAATCGAATTTCGGGAAGGATAATTCTATGTCATGGGCATCATGTCCAAATGTTTATCAACATTCTTAATGGGTTCTTATTCTTATAATGGCTCAGTCCCACTAAACTTGACATAATTATCTTATTTTAACGTCTCATTAAGTTTGACACATTTCTGAAATAGTAAAAATTATCTCTTTAAAAAGGATTGGACCTACCATATTTATCACTCTTACACTACTTAATACACTCTCCTTTAATCGTGCCCAAAAGTTTTGTGTCATACTTATTGGGACGGAGGGAGTATTAGTTTTCTTTTACACTTTTTTGGTAGGTTTTATACATTTTTAAAAGTCTCATTAAAAAATTTATACTGGGCTTTAGGTTTGAGAAAATTAAACTTTAAAAAATTCTAACTCATTAATTATTTATGACACATTACTTTCAAGCACGTGTATTAAAAGAATAATGTTCTGTAGGTAAAGTGATAGATCTCAATAAATTTGACTAACTTTATAAGAGAAAAAAAGATGTCTTTTTTGAAAACATGTGATTATTATTGGAACAATTCAATATAATGAATGAGTCATGAATAATGAGAGAGAGTGAGTATTAATTTAAAATCAAAATGCAACGAAAATAAAATAAATTAAAATTTGAGAAACAAATATATAGCAAATGAGTGGTCGAGCAAATTATGAGCGTAAAGAATTGGCGTAGCGAATTGGTTCTTCAATAAGAAGTTAGGAGTTCGCTTTGATCTCCGGGTGCTCAATACTATTGGTGGGCTTTCGTTGTCTATAATCATATTATATATTCATGATATCGCTTATAGTCATATTAGAGAGACATTTGTTGGAAGATTATACTACATAAGATTTTTCCTTCTTGCTTCCAAAAAAATTCGTTGCTATTTTGATGATTTAATCGTATTAGGACTAGATACACGAGTAAAAGAATTTAAAGACATTGAATATAGTATTTGTTCAAATTACTACATATGCAGCTCTTATTTTGAAGTTCTCGAAGATGATAAAGAATCCTTGAAATTTCTGTCAAATAAACAAGGTTGTCTTGCTTACGAGAAACTGACAAAACAAGATGTAGCTTTTGAAGAGACCATGACAATTATTTCTTAATCATATACACTAATTTCTGCTATTGATTGCACATTGTCCCCGAACAACAACTAATGCAATTAAATAGCAGTGTTCATCCAAATCAAGAGAAGGTTTCTTGCGCACACATAAAGGAGAGGCAACAGATACAAGGAAATGTGAATATTTCCACCTAAAATGAGATAGGGCGTATAAGCCACATTTGGCTTAAACATCATACACGAAATTATTCAAATATAAATTGTAGGCATTTTTGCTCAAAATTTTCATAACTACACGCCATAGAAAAATGGCAAATCAAAAGAATGGGTGGTACAACATTAGATAGGTAAGATGGTGTAATCATGTTACCTGAGGTGATACTGCACCCCTTACTAAGGCACTTGAACTTGCCGGTAGACAACTTATCTCACTTTCATCGCGATCTCTCACTTCAATTGGAAGCTAAATGGTATCTCATTATCTGCATGCATCATTTACTGAACAGGATTTCCTTGAGCACTTCCCTTGAGGGAGAAACAACAGATTCCCCTGCTTGTTAATAGTTTATGAACATCAGGAAATAAGGGAAAGATTGTAGCAAGTAAGTTCTGGTAATAATGTATTCTCTAGTCATTGTCAATATTCATTCTCTCCATTCCCTTGAGGGTAGAATGGACCGTGTTTGTGTTTGAGGGGTTATTATTGGGTGAAGTTGCTGGTGGAGTTTTTTGTGCTGCATTGTGATCTCTGTTATGTGCAGAGGAAGGGTCACCATCAGTCCCAGGAATCTCTGGATCCCGACTACTAGAAGCAGCAGGTTGCTTTGACATTCCGGCTTTCTGTTCATTTGAAGTGGATAACTGCAGAAACCATCAGACAAGCAACGAATGAGATAATTCTCCATTGTTTGCCTTCTTAATTTCACATACATGACTCTGTGACATTTCATACATGCTTCCATATTCAAATATTGCAGAAATAAATTTGTTGACCAAATCAAGCATCATTTAATCGGGGAGCAAAGACCGTGATGAGGGAAAGGCAACCAATGTATTTAAATTGGAGGTTTAGAGAAGAGGTGGCAATCTTACCACTTTTGGCGCAGCAGCATCATGTGCAACTGGATCTTTCATTTTACCCAAATTTCCAGAATTTTGAACATTTCTCCCACGTATAGGTGCCCTGCCTTCCTCCCCACCTGCATAAAGTTTTAGAAATCCATTGAACCCCGAACATATACAATGCAATGAAGCTTAATAGAAACACCGTAACTGAAAAGTTAGGTGGCTATATGGAGGTAACATTTATGATCGGACTTCAATAAAGCTTAATAATCACCTGATTCTCTGTCATTATTAGCATGCGGCACCATTGAACTTGTCCCAGCACCCTGTCCCAAAATGCATCATGTTGTAACTTGGGGCTAGAGAAGGTGAACCTAAATTGAAGTTACTAACCAGGGCACGAGATGGAGGATTAGCAAGCTGTGATTGCTGATACTTTAAAATAGTCCAATCAAATACGTAATCAAATTGAAAGCCTGCCAGGCAAAGAGAAGTGCGAGCATAACATGAGGATGATAGAAGACATCAATGTATAAAGAGCAGGAGATGTTTGGAGGGTAAGGTAGATGCCAATACCTTCACGGATAAAAAGGTCACGGAAAATTCTTTTCAAATAACCATAATCTGGTTTATCCTCGAATCTAAGTGAACGGCAATAATGGAAGTAAGAAGCAAATTCAGTTGGATAGCCACGGCATAAGGACTGCAATATAAAGACCAAACTGAAGTCCAAATTTTGTGTAACAGTGGATATACTTTAATCGAGAAGCTACAAAAAGTTTAATCACCTCTATGGAAGTTGAAACCTTTTTCTCACTAATTCTATCGTACTTTTGTTTCTTGTTTCCAGCTTGTAGTCCCTGCCAGGGAAGGCTACATGTTTTTCAAGGTATGAGTCAAAAAGCTACAAGAGCAAAAAGTGAAGTGAAGTAACAAGACAAGATTAAAAACAACCTTCCTCTTAAGAAGTACATAAGAACATATCCGAGTGACTCTAGATCATCCCTCCGGCTTTGTTCTATACATAGATTAACGCAGTGGAGCAGACGTAAACACGAGAGCAACTATAAATCAGTTTTCAACTACATCTGAAAGGTCAAATGGTAAAAGATATGGCATGTGCCACGTGCGTACCGATGCCAAGGTGTGTATTTATGCTTGCAAATCTGGCTGTTCCTGTCAAATTCTTATTTTCTCTGCATGATACAGAAAAATAATGTTCAACTACATTGTTCAGGCAGAACAGTAGAAGAGTAATATGCAAGATAAAATTTTCGAGCTAGATAATTTGAAACTTAGATTACTACGCAAAGTCAATAAGTTTTAAAGATACATATACAGAAGATAGCATACCTATATGGAATATGTTGTTGATTTGAATCTCTGTATTTCTTGGCAAGCCCAAAATCAATGGCATAAACCTACATGCGAATAGTAGAGTTATCATCCAAGATACTTAGTAGCAAACCATTAAATAAAATTGAGAAAACTTGAAAATAAGTAAAACAAAACACCTGATTTGCACGCCTTCCCAAACCCATGAGAAAGTTGTCAGGCTTAAGATCTCGATGCAGAAAAGACTTAGAGTGAACATACTCAAGCCGATTAAGCTGGAAGAGAAACAGAGATTTCCAGGTCAAGTTCAAACATTAAAACTGTTAAAGAATTCTAACCAAACAGGATCAAACAGATGCATTACCATCTGATCTGCAAGCATGAGAACAGTCTTTAATGACAACTTCCTACTACAAAAGGTAAACAGGTCCTCAAGACTTGGTCCCAGTAAGTCCATTACGAGAACATTGTAGTCTCCTTCAACCCCAAACCATTTAATATTTGGGATTCCGGCTGCCACAATCGGAAATTGCCAATAATGAGGAAACTGATAAAGGAACCACGTAAAAAAGGAAACAAACATCAACAACTGAAACAACAAAAGAGGATTATTACCTCCTCCTTGAAGTAATCTGTACAATTTTGACTCGTAAAGTAATTGGGGATGTCTTGTCCTCACATTTTCCTGAACACAAATTATATGCATTCATATTGAAGTAGTAATACACTAGAAAAAAATATACTGTTGGAGAATTTACCAAAGGAAGTGCATAAACACACTAACAACAGCATGGGGTGTGAATGGACATATCTGATGAACATCGTGAGATAAATCTACTACGTTGAAGTATGAACCTTTTATAAAGCTTGTGTTCTTTCAACAAGAAAATCCAACCCACTAGATACAAAAATGTTTCAACTATCGTGCAGCTGACACATGCAGTAGCAAGATGATCTTGATGATTACGACCCCTCAAAACACTAACAATGGGATGCAAGAGCAGAAAACTAATCTTTGAGCTCAAAAGAAACTTTTAAATTATCCCATACATTTCTCAGTCTATTAAAATATTTTTTTTGCGTGAAGCAAATACTCATTCATCACCAATCAATCTACCATAGGCAGACCTTCTCAGATTTATATTGTGAATAAAAAGAGAAGACTAGGATCAAAATTGATATTAAATAAATAAAACTTCTAATTACGTACAAGCTTGATGGCAACATCCTCATTCGTCTGAATATTAGTGCCTGCAAACAACAAAAAATGACCAATTAATTGAAAAGGTCTCGGATTTAAACAATAAAATAAAACAAAATCAGAAAAGCATGCCTAGGTAAATTTCTCCGAATGAGCCATTTCCAATTTTACGCCCCAAGCGAAACCTATTACCCACACGCGGCTCCATTTAAATTCCCCAATCATATCAAATATATTCACAAAATGAAAGCAAAGGAAGCTGAAAATGGCAGGATTCTAGAGAGAGAAATGGACGCATAGAGGGAAGAAGAACCAAGAAACGGCATTTCAGTTGGAAACACCTAGAATTCATTCGATTCGATCAATGAACACACAATCTTTTCTTCCCCCTCCAAAACTAAGGTTGTACCAACAAATAGCAAACAATACTATTAATTTATTCATGTAATTTTTATTCCTTCATGTTACTCGAATTTATATTACTCCTTGCTATTCTTTTATTTCAGTTTTTTATTTATTTTATTATTTTATTCCTTTCTGTAATAGGGGCTTAAATTATTACAAATATAAAAAAAGAAATATGGAGTTATCTTAAATTGACATGATCGTGTTTAAAAAAAATCAACTATTTAAATTGAGGAATTGTTGTAGATAACAATTAAACTCCACTTATACACAATTACCTAAATATAATAAATTTGAAGGATATTAAATTTTACTTACTATATATTTATATACGAAATCAAAATAAATTATTAAAATTAGAGTTAGTTTAAAATGTTTAAATCTTTAGCAGAGAAATACTTCCTCCGTCCTAACTAGCTTGAGTCGTATTCCTTTTTGGGTCGTCTCAACTAGCTTAAGTCATTTCCTTTTTAGGGACCCTTTAGTACACATACAAATTTAAATAATATATATTTTTATCATCACTTTATACTTTAAACATACACTCAACATACACGCATTAACTCATTAATTCTCGTGCTGAAAAGAAGTGCCCAAGCTAGTTGGAACGGAGGGAGTATACATTTTATTTTGAAATAAAAGTCGATTATGTCATTATCAAAGTAGTACTCTATTTTACATATATATATATTTTTTTAAATGTGCTAAATTACAAAATGAAGGAAAAGAGCGCCAAATTTCAAATCATTCAAAAGCCTCATTCATTCACCATCCATGATATGATATATCCATACATATTGGAAATGGTTTCACCAATTATCTAAGATAGAAATAATTCATAAGTATTTTACACAAACTTTTTTGAATTATCTTGAGAGCTCAAGACAAAATTTACAACACCCAATGATTTATAGAATGAAGTGAAAATATGTACCAACCATTTAAGATTGATGAATAGGTGATCTTACAAACTATTCTACATACAAACACCCTCACTAGAGCTCTAACTACACTAACACTCCATCAAGAAAGAATAAATATAAAATTATAGTACAAGATTTCATCAAAATCAAAACCACTAATATCATCAACGCCCTCCAATAAAAAAAAAACTAAATCATCAAGAAACACTAATATATATGCAGAGAATCAAGTTTGTTGTGGTAAAGCATTGTTAGTTAGCAGATATCGAATACTTCTTGTTTAGTCTTCCTCTCAACTGTCTGATCTTTGCGTCGACTCTTGCAGTGAACCCAATCTTGGTCGAGTGTCGGGCCTTGCTGCGTTCGGCCTTCCACATCCGATGATCTCGAATGTGTTTCTTATAGTACTTTATCTCCTGTATAATGTGGTGATCCAGAGGGTTGACAAGCCTCTGAAACGAGATATGGGCGAGGTATGGTAGATTGCAGGCAACGGTTACCAGCAAAGTCGTGCTCCAATAAATTGGGGCCGGGCCCAGAACTTCGGTGAGGATCCTGAAGGCATTGACATCAAGGGCATAGTTCAGTTCCCCGTATATGAAGAGGAAGATGTACCAGAAGGCAACACTGCCCCACACAAAAAGGTGTTGGATCCATGTGAAGTGGCTCATTGTTAGTGCAATTTGGCAGTTGACAGCCCATATGACACTAGTGAACATAGCAGTTCCGAGAGCAGTCATGTCCGCAGTTTGGCCAGAAGCCCGGAAGGCTTGATCGTAGAAGATGATGATGTTGAGGAAAAATACTATGAGGGATGTGTATAGCCCATTCGCCATCCAACCAAATATCCTGGACCAGTTGAAGAACAAGTTTTTCGGGCCTTGTTGGTATAATGCTGGAAACTGCAGTAGCAAGCACAGTTTTCACTTTTCATGAGTACAAGCAATGAGAGAGAGTGAGAGAGAGAGAGAGATAGAGAGGGAGAGAGAGAGAGAGAGAGGGAACCTGTAAGCAAACATCAGAATCTACATCCTGTTCAAACACGCCAAGCGAAATAACGGGCAATGAAGTAAGAACAACGTTGAATAAGATCATGTACCAATCGACATACACGGATTGTCCAGAAAAGCCAGCAAACGCCTCAAAGTAGAAGATTGTGAGGCCGAAAGCAATGTTTTTATAGAAGAAATAACAAATCTGCATTGAGAGATTGATTGTTAAGTTTAATAATGGACAAAGTTTTGGATTTTGCATAATAGTGACATGAGTTCGGGCTTTAATGAATTACCATCTGAGCGATTCTTTTGTAACACCAATGACCGTGTACAACCAGAAGCTTCTCCAGAAAGCGGAACTGTGCAATTGAAAAGTCACTAGCCATCACAGCCTGCAAATAGCTAATGAGTAAAGCCCCTTTTGGATAATATAGATGTCATTATTTAAGTTTTACCAACAAGGTTTTAAGCACATGATCTGAACACTATGAACGAGAATAATATTTGCGTGTAAAGGAAAGTTGCACAAATAAAAAGATAAAAGACATATCAATTGGAAAGAGGAAGGCCGAAAGAAGTTGACACAAAAGAGGTGCTTAATCATATCTCGACCTACTAAAGTTGGATGAATTCATTGAGACCTAGGCTAGATAGTTTCATAACGCAAGCCTTTTCTCTCTCAATTTAATATGCTAACCTGCATTCCTTCACATCCGCTGATGCCAACACCAATATCTGCTTCTTGAATCATGCCAACATCATTAGCACCATCACCAATTGCTAATGTTGTCTTCCCAGTTCCTTCTTTTACTAGTCTTGTTACCTATTGACCACATAACCAAATGTGAGATTTTCTGGCGGAGAAAAAAATCCAACTTGAAGAATAATAATATATCCAAAAGAGTTAGCAAAGTGGAGAATATGAGCTTTTTAGATCCTACCAGAGCTTTCTGTTTAGGCGAGACACGGCAGCATATGACAGAAGCACAACAAATTGCTAAATTTAGAAAGGTAATCTTCATGTCGTCCTCCAAAGCATGTGTTAGAGTTTTTCCGTCAATGATCAAAGCAAATGCAGCATGGGGATCCTTTTCCAACTTAATCATTTGGGTTGCATTTGTAATTTGCATTAAGATGTTCTCTTTTACTGCCTACAAAGCAAAAGAAGAAACTAAGGCTTTCATATATAAAGAAATTCACCTCATCTCATCAAAGAACATTCTGACCAAAATATAACTACCTGTTTGGGATCCTGAACTAATGCATCCATGTTCATTGTGTTTATACATATCTGCTTCATGCCTTGTCGAAGCAAACTACAAGAGAATCTGCACAATGACAAGTTTTGATAAGCATTTGGGGAGCTTTGAATATTGAGTAGCCATATATTTAAATACTTAGTAGTCATATAGTGCTGGCAAGGAACAGACCCTATGTTAATTGCAGTTTCCATCTTATCACCTGTCAGAACCCAGATCTTTAAACCAGCTTGCGCCAGTTTGTCTATGCATTGGGGCACCTACACAGAAGTAACAAAGAGAAAATGAGAATGCGGGAGAGACATAATAGATTCAAAAATTTTATGATAAAAAAGTCGTACTCCATTCTGTAATTTGTCCTCTACAGCAGTTGCACCAACAAGTATGAAGTCCTTTTCCATCATATCAGCAACCCGCTCGAGCATTGCTTCCCTATCACCACCTATTGCAGTTTTTGCTTTAATAAACTCTTCATTCCAAGCAACATATTTTTCTTCCTCGAGTTTCTTGTAAGCAAGGGCTAGTGTTCTCAAACCAACCTCCCCATATTCATTCAAATGCTTGGTTGTTACTTCCTCATACATTCTACCACTCCTTGCTAGCCTGTCAAAGATGATGCTGCAATGCAAAGTGCATTTAGCGACATAGTAGAGCTAAAACTAAGCATGACATAAAAGCAGCCGAAAGTATCAAGACATATAAAGCCCTTCTCACACATACAAGGAATTTGTAATAAAACAATTTTATATTGTTTTTAGCTTTTTCTCTAATATTATTTTCATTTTCACCTTTCTGAATCTTCTTCATGTTCTTTCAGGGGCGGGGGGGACTCAAACACATATTAAGGGGAATACCTGTCAGCTCCTTTGCAAAAGACAAATATCTGTCCCTCTTCATCTCTAACAACGACTGACATTCTCTTCCTTTTGCTAGTAAAATCCAACAAGTTGAGAACTTTGTACTCCCTGAACTTACAAAATATGTAATATGTCAAGATGTCTATCTAAAGATCAGAGATTTCGCTCAAGCAGCAAAGCCAAAAATGAATCAATGGTCTCACCTTTCTACAAGCTCTTCACAGGAAGTATGTCTCTCACGAACAAATATGCTTGACTGCGTCCGTCTGCAGAACTGGAAGCCAAATTCTCTCGCAGCAACAAGAAATGCACCTTCATCTGGTGATTCTGCTTCATAGGTCAAGGTGCCGGTACCTTCATTTTGCTCTGGGATGGCAGTGTGACAGATTGACAGTATCCTGAAAAATAATAGGATGACATCTGCATTGGGTTCTCTACACCAATTTCCATTCATGAGGCGACCATCCTCAAAGCTGAACCCCTTTATAGGATATCTGCGATCATATTCATTTTTTGAAGAAATAACAGACTCCAATTCAATTTCCGGTTCCCCAAAGCTACACCCACTTTTCCTCCAAGAATGAGGTGTACTAGTTTGGCTATGGCCATCCAAGTCCATGGCGATTTGTTTAGCAGCAGCAAGTTCTACATCACTAGAGTTCATGCCATATGCAGTACCAGCAATGGAGCATTTAAGGAAGTCCATTTGGTTGCAGGTCAAGGTTCCGGTTTTATCTGAAAGGATCGTATCAACTTGTCCCAGTTCCTCATTCAAGTTTGATGTCCGGGCTTGTGCTGGAGTTCCAGTCTCTTCATCAAACATCTCAATATCCCGGTTTATGAATAATGCTTGGAGGACTTTTACAACCTCAATAGACACGTAGAGGGATATTGGTATCAAATATCCGTATAATATAAGAGCAGTAATTAGATGATAGAACCCTGATCTCAGAGTGTTTCCTGGATCGTATAGCTCTGCACTATCTGGAACCTGTAAGTACCACTTTTTTGGCAAATCATATTTCGTCTTCACAATAAAACCTATAGAGCTAATGATTGAAATGAAGAGGAGGAAGCTGAAAAGAATGTAGATTATTCTGTCCATTTTTTTCTCAACCCTACTCCTTTTGGAAGGAGATTTCGTAGAGTTTTGCATAACTTTACTATCATGACCAGTAAATATCACCACTCCATAAATGTAGGTAGTATTTCGAAGCTTTGAATCTCGGAGGAGAATTTGACTTGGATCAAGAGGATATATCTGGCGATCATATTCAAAATTACCCACAAAAGTGTAGAGGTTAGGATTGGGATCCTCACATTTTATGGTTGCCCTGAACTCATTGAAGGTTTGATCATCATCAAGGGGAAGTGTCACCTCTAAAGATCGTTTCACCTTCAAATTAGTCTCCCCGTCTAAGTTCATAGTTTCAACATAACAAATTCCATCTTCATAACTGGAAGATAACAGAAGTAAATCAGCAGGAAAGAATTTATCCTTCTCTACCTTCACTACATCTCCAACTCTAAGCTTCATCCAGGGTTTAAGACCAAATTGACCGTCTTTTTTGTACACACGAGCTTTCCGCAAATTGACCTTCATATCCTGTATAAATCGACGCCAATCTTCCATAGCTTCTTTAGCCATACTCAGCCCGACCACAAAAGCCAATGGTGCAATCATACTCAAAGCAGAGAACGGTGATACAGGAGTCAGCGACAAGACAGCAGCAAGAAGAAAGTATAGGTTGGCAACGCGTCTGAATTGTTCAAATATGGCCTTTGGGAGGAATGTGACAACATTGTACTTAGTAGTAGAGATGTAATTGGAGCAATATTTGAGAGGCTTGTGCTCGTGGATTTGAGGCTGGTTGCAGTGAACCATTCGTGAGTAACCCGGTCCGTGGAAGACATGTGGCTCCTCTTCTTCAGAAGTTTGTGGCCTGAAACAGCCAAATGTATAAAGATGGCTCCTCTGGATCCTTGCTCGAATTCTTCCCCCAGCCATTCGACAACTACTATGAAGATCAGTGGCACTTTTCTACCTCAAAATCAAAAACATTATCACCCCGAATTTGCCTCGACAGTGCAAGAAGAGAGCTCGCACACATAGCCACGGACCGCGCGGCTATAACATGCCAGATAAAGCCTACCCTACAAAACTCTGTATGATCAAATGCAGCTGTTTAACACCTGGAAACAAATTGCAACAACCAGATTAACATTACACTCAGAAAATTAATTGCACTAGTTCTCATGTTCATCTGACAACTATTGTGAAGCTCAAAGTCAATCTCCTACATCAGAATCATACACGTAAAGATACAAAACTTGCAAGCAAAGGGATTGCTTGCATATTCACTAAACCCCATGGCTAAAACGACGTGCCAAAATAAAGTCTACCCTGAAAACCTCTGTATGAAATGCAGCCGCATAACACCTGGAAACAGATAACCAACAACTATATAAATACTATATTCATTGTATTCATAAATAAATCCCACTAAGTCTCATGATGCCAACCACCAATTTTCTTCCATGTGCACATCTACATGATCACTAGTATCAAGATTTCGAGATCTTTAACAGGTTCGAGTCAATTACAGCTACAAAAAAGGCCATGAACTCCATCACAGTCAAAATCGAAGCAGAAGGCTAGGGTATATTAAGCCAAAGAATCAATCTTCAAGAATATTCAAATCAACAAAAAAAAAAAATAGTTCGGCTCCAAAGCGTATTTCACCGAAAACAAATTCATCACTCTCTAACGCAACATTGATGCTAGAAATAATCGGAATTGAAATTATCAAGAAAATAAACAGTGCATCAAAAATCATCCAACTAATGGCAGCTCAAATTTCTACTGAGCAGCCGCTCATCAAGAGGTTCGAAATAAATAAAAACAGTCTCCTTGAAGGCTCAGTCCAGTCAGCGGAGGAACAAAAAAGCAGCATTGACCAGAAAAACAAGATTCAGTGGCATGAAACGTAAACAAGATGCAGATGAGTAATACCGGGTAAAGTCTTGATGATGATTGGAATTTGGCGGAAGGGCAGATGGTATTTCAAGTGGGAGATCGCAGTGGGTGAAGGAGAAAGTAAGAATGAGTGAGAGAGAGAGTGTAGAGGGGAAGGAAGGAAGGCATGGCCAGGGTGGTAGAAGAAGAGAGGGAGAGGGAGAGGAGAGGAGAGGAGAGGGAGGGAGATTTGATTGATTTGGGAGTGTCCAGAAATTTCAGACTTTTCTCTCTCTTCCAATTCCGATACTCATCCCACTCTTCCTTTATTATTTCCTCTCCCATTTTCTTATTCAAATATTTTTCATTTCTTAATCTAATAGTAATATTAGACATTAGACTAATTTCTTACTTATTTTATTATTTAATCTGTTTTTAAATTTATTATTTATGTTTTAATAAATTTTATAAATAAATTATTTTATTTTATACATACAATACAATTAAATATAATAATTAAGTCTAATTCAATTGTTCCCTTTTCTTTCTTTTTTTTTTTCTTTCATCTTTAGTTTATGCTAGATTTGTTAAGTAATTGTTTTAAAATTTTAAATTGCATGGCTTTCTTGTTTGGAAACAAAACCAAATTCTAAAAAAAAAAAAAGAAGCATCTTTTTAATCTCATATATATTATCGAGCTTGGATCTCATCGTGTCTTTTAAGTGGAAAAATGAAATAGTAACGTGAATTATGGTTTAGTAAATATTTGCTATCGAAACTTTCGTGGGAGTTAAGTTTTCTAACTTTATATTAGGAAGTGATAAATTGATTGGGGTTTGTCATTTATGATTAAAATTGGTTATTGTTCTTGTTTTGAGGTTTTGTCTCGGTTAAATTTTGTTGAACTAACTTTTGTGAGCTAATTAATATAAAGTAAAATATGTTTAATGGATTTTCCTTATCGTAGCCTAAAATACTCATACAATATAAGTAGTCCATATAACCTACAATGGTGTGACGTGCAAGTAAAATAAATAATACTAAGTATTTAATAAAAAAATTATTAATTGTTACTTTTCAAATTCATTAATTATGATATAACTCAATATTGTTCAATATAAAATAATAATAAAATAAAAATTATAGGGTCATATTTGAATAATATGTGCATAAATTGTTTTCAAATGTTGGTCAACAACTTTGACATTAAAAAATTGTGATGATGGTAATTGGTAATGGACTATAGCTTTTCCTAACTCCCAATTGCTATATAACACCTTTTTTAAGAGATAATTTTTATCATTTTAAGAATATATCAAGTTTAGTAGGACGTCCAAATAAAAAAATTTGTGTCAAGCTTCAGAATTTGTGTCAAGTTTGGTGAGATCGTGAGAATAATAAAGTATAGAAAAAACACAAAGCATATTAATCATATCCTACTCTTCCAAATTAATAAAACAATATTTGGGCCTACTACTCTTCCTCCACTACTGGCACCCCCTGGGCCCCATTACACAATGTGGAAAACCAAATTTCTTTTCCACAAATTTTTGGAAACTACTTTTATAATTTATATTCAATTAGTTAGCCCATGGTTTTATAATAATGTGGGGATGTGTTGTGCGTGTATGTATAATAGTAATCATATTTGTATTTGCATTGTTTTGTTCGAACTCTATATATTAAACTTATTAATTAAGACGCGGATCTTTTATTTTTGGCAAGATAAGATTTTGTTATTAACTATTTGCTTAAAATAAAGAAATAAATAAATCCATTAGAAAAGTCTGTCGGTGATGTTGAATGCTATGCAAAGCATAGAATTATTTGTAATCTAATTAATATTGGAGTTTATTGTTGCTTGACGAAGACTACCAATATTCAATACGTCCCAAACAAGAGAAAATGACTGCACGTTTTAATTTAAAGCCTCATTTGTCAATCGTCATGATTGATACTTAATCAATAATATTTTGTATGATGATTTATATATTAGCTAGTTTTTTACATGAATAAATTAAACCTCTAATTATGTTCGATGCTCATTTGATTCGATAACATAAAACGGTATTTAACGATATGCTAAACGACATTGCTTGTTTGAACGAGCCCAAAATTTGGAATCTTGATTACGAAACAAGTACAGAATGCAAATGGTTTGCCTAATTGTATTAGAGTTTATTTTGGATACAATTTAAATTAGATAATAGTAATAAAATAAAGTGATTGTTGTACTAATAAATAATTTAGCAAAAGAAAAGGCGACGTGATGGATGGACAATTATATGTTATGTGGACCCCATTGCAAATATGGGTCAATTTAGACAATGTTCTAAAAATGTAGCCACATAATGCTAACACTGTGGAGAGGAAAGTTGGGTAAGAGCATTAATTAATTTATTAATATTTCATAAGAGTATTTATTGCCTTAAACATACACCTAATAAATATTCTATATTCTACAATTATAATAACAAGTCAGCACATTCGGACTAAATTTATACAATGCTAATTAATTAATGTCCTAAAAATCAGATCGATTATTGATTCAATGTGTTAAACCATTAAAAAATGACTCGTAATATAAATATATATAAAATTATATTTGAAAGCATGTATATACATAATTAAATAAATGAATATATAAATGTAAAATCAAATTTAACAGATTTATACACTAATTAATAATTAGTACTAATATTAAAAATAATTACACACGTGTCGGTTAATAACTGTGTACATTACTAATGAATCATTTTATATAAATAGGCGAACAACATATTCTCTTGCTAATACTTTAATTCACACTATATTTCTTGCTTCTTGGAGGCAATACTATAATAATTATAATATCAAAATTCAATAAGGAAGGACACGCTTTTAATTTTAGCTAACATGCAGCACAATTTAAGTCGTCTTCGCCAATAAGCCCAATACTAGCATAGCAAGCACGTCTATCATTATTCAATTTATTATATATGTATATAAGGAATACTCAGTCGTACTCAAAACAATCATTTATAAATATTCAAAAAATGAATGCTGCAGCTGTGACATAAACCAAAATTCTCCATTTAAAAAAACTTATAGTAGTAGTCCTTAACTTACAGTACTATAACTTTGTCAGTTATCCTGGATAAATTATAGGTTCAATTCGGACATATTCTATATAACTATATATCTTGGAATCATGATTCCATGCGCTACGTTATTTATCCTAAAAAAGGTTTTGTTTCTTGTGATGTGCCCTAAACAAAGTCTGATTATAAATTTTAAAAAAGGTTAAATCTTGATATTTGGGAAAGTCATGGCACATAATTATAAAAATGGTCCCTCCAACTCTCATGAATACTAGTACTTTAATTTAAGTCGGAAGTTGCTTGGAAAATCATGCATGACATGACCCACTCAACTCAAAATTTGACAAGTCTAATCTACTAGTATTATTTTTGGATCTATATTAATTATCTTTTGCTTTTTCCAATATATTTCAAGAAAAAGTGTGATTCACGATTGATTTGTGAAGACTAACGCTTGCTTTCATGTGATTAGGATAAACAGGTATGGAGTTTCTTTAAATACTTGTAAATTTTTATTCAGTATATAAAGTGTGTTTGGTTAGATTTGCTAAGTCATCAAAATTAATCCTAACGCGTGTTTTAGTTACTTTATTAAAATCTTAGTATTCATACGAACTCAATTTTTATCCATAAAAAATATAAATTAAATAAACTAATTTACTTTCATCGACTCAATTTGTACTATTTTTGTGAGTGGTTACTCGATAAGACATGGAAACCACCAAGCTTCCATATCTATTTGAATAAATACACATACGAGAATGATTGAGAGAGATGCAATGATTAAGGAATGGAGTTAATTAGGCCGATAATAGAACAAAATAATACCAAAATAGTTGTACGTGTCAGCTGGTTTTGATGTGTTGTGTGATGTATTTATTTATTTTTTAGATCGAATGTCTTAAATTCAAACTCATCACCACCAAGTCAGGATGTAATATCATGAACTGTATATATAAAGAACAGAATAACATTAGGATGCATTCGATTTATTGGAAAAAAGTTTGGAGGGTGATTCATACTCCATCAAATTTTGAGAGGGTATTTACTAGGGTGATAAGCCACATAGGAAAAAGTACTCCCTCCGTCCCATTTAAATTGGGGCGTATTCCTTTTTGGACCGTCCCAACTAAGTTGAGTCGGTTTTTTTTTAGAACATCTTTATTACACACACGAATTTAAATAATATATATTTCTATCACCACTTTATAGTCCTTTTCAATTCATCATAACACTTCTTAATTATCGTGCCGAAAAGAAATGCCCCAACTTAAGTGGGACGGATGGAGTAATATAAATTATTTTAATATTTATTAATTAATCTTTCATCGTTTAAAATCCCGTTAAAATAATAGCTCTTACTTTTCTAAAGTACCAAACTTTCGTTTCTTAATTAATACTGTGTTCAATATTTTGTCATCGCTTTTCGCAAGACAAATAAATAGGAATAATATTTAAGATTATATTCATGAAGTATCTCAAATCCCGTCTTTAATGCTATTATAAGTGATTTTTTAAATTATATATATCACATCTACTAGAGCGTAACTAAAATAATCTCAATGATATAAATAAATGCGATCGATCATATATAACTTAATAAACACTCTAAATAAAAACATTTTCACAATAAAGCCTTATCAAACAAATCAAACACCCAATGATTTAGTCGTCAAGGAGATAATGCAATATTTTTAAATTGGAGAAAGAAAAATAATTTCGACTAATGAATTTAACCATGCAAAGATTGTTTGGTGAAAATTGAGACCCATCGTGCAATAGTAGCTCATCTATCCTAACAATTTTATTATTTTCTAATTAAATTGAAAAAAACAAAGTATATTTTGTGAAGTCAACATGAAGAAGCATTTATTTTTTAAGAATGACATGATATACATCTACTTAGTGCTTGAGTTGAGTTTGGTGACATCTATATGTTATTTATGAATCGTTTCAATATTGGCATTTAAATCTGGACGTAACATTTTTACACGCTATTATTATTATTTTTCAATAATTTCGATTAAATACTTTTAAAATTATGGCAAAGGGCAACACGATAAATTTTGATACTATATTTTAATATAATTAACCCAAGACTAAAAAACCCCATGACCCCAAAAATCTTCCTCTCATCCCCCGTCGAAGGCACTTAGCAATCAATTTTCTCTTTCAAATGTTGGTGCACTAATATGTAAGCTTTCTAAATTCGTGGCAAAATAAATACTCCAACAGAGCTGATGTATTAATATATATATAAATAACCCTTTTTAATATGCAGTTTAATTGGTGTCCCCAAAAATGAAAATAAAGTTCACGTGTAAAGAATGATTCCCACAACTCAACATGAATTCGAGATTCCGAGTACACAAAATGGTAGCATATGTCAATTCTCTACGCAACATGTAATATCAGACGAGCAATTCACCATTCAAGGTACCAAAGGAGATTACATACTTCGACAAAGAATCATAAACAAAAGTATAGTAGTAGTGAATCATCAAAGAATCACGCTTCCTCGCCGAGATGCTTCATTTCAGAAGTGATCTTGTCAAATGCTCGCGTGCAGTTGCCAGAGCTTGAGATATTGTCTGCAGTGAGGTATCGCGTCAAGAGTTGAGACAATGAAATTCCAATGAGGTATAATAAGATCATTAGATGTTAAGTTATCACTCCACCCTCATATATGAAGATTTAGCAAACGATAAAGGGAATCCATGAATTTATAATCTAGCTATATACACGATTATATACAATCGAAATGAAAAGCAAAGGATTGCAATATCACCTGCTCTGACAATGGTGCACCATCATCCATAGTATGGGTGGCTACTTTTCCAGCAATAATACTACCATCCGTTTCAAGAATAATCCTGCAAGATACAAAAACACCGCCATTATACATAAATCAGCATATTAAACATGCTAGATAAGATCCATATGCAAATGGAGCTATTAAGTTTAAGATAGAGAGGGCATAGCATGATAGCAATACAATAATGAATAAACAAGCATGATTATCATTAGAAACATTCAGATAGGTAATAGGTGCAAACACTTTGCACTAAATTTACAAAAAGAGAGAATTTTCAAATAATATGAATAATTTGCCTAAAATATATTAGGCGTATGCGAATTTAGTGACAGAGTTCATAACCTACCCCCCGTCAACGATTTCATCAAGGCACAGAAGAATCAGATCCAAGTTTTCAAGTGCCTCTCTTTGGTCCACATTGTTCCTAAATCACCAAGGGCCGATCAGAAGAAAAGAATCAGTCAGTACATAATCATGATAGAAATAATAGGCAAAATTTCAAATCCATCGAAAGAAACCTAAGGAGAAGGGTGACTGCATCAAAGAATCCCTGCAGAACAGTAGCTAGGATCAGTTCATTTTCATCATCTCCCCCAGTCACAAAGAAGTGCAGATCTTGAATAAATTTATACACGATTATGTTGTTCTCCAGCATTGTAATCTCCGCTGCACAATAAACCAATAAGAGAGTTGAGACCATAGCCATCACTCCTGTAACATGCTTAAATCACGAATTGCACCAACAACTAGACATAGAGGTGAAATGTACCTTCAGTCCGAGCATTGGTTTTTTGAGTCTTTGTGAAAACAGATTTTTCAAAAGCAAGCTTTGCACTATTTGTCGGCCATTCATCCGCATAGTACTTAACTGCGACGCGCTTCCCCTCGGAATCCAGTAAAAGTATGTTCTTTATAGTTGGACAAGTCTCCTGCAATTGCACGATCCAATCGCAAATGTTCAAAACCAGCTAACCTATTCTTACGTAGCTGATTGTTATCAGCATTTACAACAACCAATATATACTTATTTAAACAGAAAAGATGCATAAATTCCAAAACAAAAGTGATGGACATCACATAATTCACATACACACACATACCTTACTTAAATATTCCATCACACGCAAACATATATATATGCAATCACATTGTATAATCTCCTGTTACAGAACTCAAACAACACCAGGAGAGCTCAAATTCATATTTTAAAATAACATCCTACAAAATTAAATCCATTTACTTCATGAAAACTACAATTATAAGTTAATAACGAGCTCCGATCGAGATGTCAGATTCTACAAACAGACGATATAGTAATCACAACAGCTGACAACGAAACAATCTATTTCTTAGAAATATTAAATCGACACGCAGAAATTACATGGATCGATGACAATTCTTACAGATCAGATCTCTGATCATCAAATATGCAAATGAGTTGCAGGACGGATAAAAAATACAAAACAGATCTTGCAATTGGGACAAATGCGATCAAACATTTCACAAACAGATTAACGCAGAGACACGTACGAACACTTACATGACTGAGAAATGTGGCCATTGCTGCAAGCAGTGCAATTGATTTCTGAGAGAGAAATTCAGATCGCCAGTTAAAAATCACTGAATCTGAAAGCGGTTGAGCTGAATTTGATGATTTTGCTTTGTGGGCTTCAGACAACTAACTGGCCGGGTTGAGTTCTGAAAGCCCAATGATCTGATATGAGGCCTTTGGATTAGCCCAACACATTAATTAAAGGTTAATTGGTCCAAATACATAAAATTATACCCAAACTATAAAATGTATTCTACAATATATTAATTATTAAATTTTAAATTACACATAACGATTAAATATGTTAATAATGCACAAACAATTATTTTAAATCACAATCAATAATTATTTGTCATGATAATGAGTAATGACATTAACTTTGATACTTAAACGAGATTATGAGTGAGTATTATTTTATATAAAAAAACAATATCGCTTTATATTTACAAATTACAATGACAACTCTCTTAAATTTGACAAATCATTTAAAAGAAAATTACGTAATTATATCGAACAAAAAGGCAATTTTTTTTTTATTTCTTCATATAACATTGTACATGATCCGACGACAAACTTAAAAGCCAAAAATATGAAAAAGAAAGAAAGAAAATCCCATTGTATTTTACTTTTTTGCTTTACTTAGAGAATTTAAATTTTGAAAGCTGAAAATATAAATGCTTCACCAAATTTAAATTTTCAACATTTTTTTTTCTTGAAAACGGGTTTAGTTATTCGGGAAGGGAGAGAACCAAAAGTACATAAAAAAAATTCACTAAACTAAGCAACTTTTTTATTTTTAAAATAAAGCGAATTAAAATTGTGCAAAAAAGTAAAAGCAATCACATTTTAATTAGTATAACATTTTTCTAGAAACTATGATATATATAGTAGATAGTAAAGAGGCAACTCATCCCCGCAACTACGTCGTATTGGTCGGGCTTAACGACCGTTGCAGCTTTCCATTTTAGCTTCCTTTCTTTTCCTTTTTTTCAAACTTTCAAATTTCAAAAGCTTGCACTTCCGCTCCACTCCGATAAATTAAATATCAATCGAACTTCGACAACTCCCAAATCGTTTTCATCTTCAATTTCCAAATACCCTTCTTCTGTTTTGTCTCCACACTGTAGGAAACCAAGGAATTTAGGGATAAAATATTTCTGGAAAAAAAAAGTATCTGCAAAAATTCAGTGCTTTTGTTTTCTTTGTTGTTTGTGATCTTTGCGGATTTCTCTGCAGAAATGGGTGCTTCTGGAAAATGGATAAAATCTCTGATCGGTCTCAAGAAGGGCTCTGTTAATGAATCCGTAAGCTAAATACTTCTGATATCATATTTATTTATTTGCATATTTATCTTGTCTCTCTTTTATTAGCATCTTTTATGAGTGAGAATTTCAGCTGTCTTGTTTGATCAAGTTTCTGATGCTTGCTTGTAATCAGCTCAAAACAAAAAAATGAATGTGTTACATTTAAGCTAAATTTTTGTGCTCTGGGGTTTGATCCAAATGATCTTTCTATAATTACCATTTTATTTTATTGGTTTTGTTTATATCTGCACATTTGTTGAAATGTGGGAGCTCTATTTGTATTATTTTTTTCACTTCTTGTTTAAGATGTTACTGTTATTCCTAGATGTGATGTTTCCATAATCTGGAAGTTTGTCTGATTTCTTCTGATGCAGGAAAAAGGGGGTGGTAAGGGAAGGAAGTGGAGGTTGTGGAGGAGTGGATCAGGTGGAATAGTCATAACCAAGGGCAGCAGAGGCAGGGGCGATGGGGCGGAGACTGAGGGATCGGAGGCTTCTTCTTATGCTTTTGACAGTGAAATGGCTGCAGCGGTGGCTGCTCTTGCCAAAGCTTCACCTAAGGATTTCATGGTGGTTCGCAGGGAATGGGCTGCTGTTCGAATTCAGACTGTTTTTCGCGCTTTTCTGGTAAATATATTTTATGTTTCATGTGTTTGATTGTTATTTTTTGACCTATACATTGTGGAGCGCATAAATAGTTTACATCAATTTTGATTCATAAGCATATTACTTATTGAACCAAAACACCAGATGTTTAAAACAGACATGTCTTAGTTATAAAATTTTATGGTTCTTGTGTAACAATTTCGGTCTTATATGGGGATGAATGCAGTACACATAGCCTTTGTAATTGAGATTTGTTTATATTTTCCATCAATTCACATTATCTTTCATGAATTTGTGCAAAAAACAAGCAAGGTTCTTCCTTTTAACACTTAATGAGTGAATCTTTGAAGGCGCGACGTGCTTTGAGGGCCTTGAAGGCGTTGGTGAGGCTTCAAGCCATAGTCCGTGGACGACTGGTTAGAAAGCAAGCTGCAGTGACACTAAGGTGCATGCAGGCTCTTGTTCGTGTTCAAGCTCGAGTAAGGGCTCACTGCACTCAGTCATCTGCTGAAGGGATTTCTGACAAAGAAAGTCAAGTAGACCCTAAGAAACTAGTTGAGGTTTGATCATTTAAATCCTTTCTTGGAACCCTTTACCATGGTTTGTACCATGTTTTGTTAGTAAGATTGAAACCGTGGACATCTGTATTGAACTATCATCGCAGAGTGGCTGGTGTGACAGTGTCGGCACGGTGGAAGAAGTGATGTCAAAGCTGCAAATGAAGCAAGAAGGAGCCATGAAGAGAGAGAGAGCTTTTGCCTATGCTCTCTATCAGCAGGTACTAATGATATTAGTTTTCTTTGTACTTTCTTGAGATAATGTTTGGAGATAAAGATATAATCTTGATTAATCCATAATGTTGTCCAATGTCAGCAACTGAGACGAGCCTCGAGCAAGGTTTCCACGGGCACACCGGCTAGGTCAGAGAAGGGTGGAGCCGGGCTAAACTGGCTGGAGCGCTGGATGGCGACGAAGCCATGGGAGTCGAGGCTAATGGAGGAGTTCCATAGCGACGAGGGACAAATGTCTGGATCCTTCTCGACTGCATCCGAACACGACCGCACTCGAACACGACGCCACAATCTCTCAACTCGAACACCCTCGAAGGTTCCCATGAGTTGCCAGATTCTACGCTCTTCTTCCGATCCGTGCTCCGAGTCAATGTACAATGACGAGACCACAACATCGAACTCTTCTACTACAACCTCAGAGACGCCTGGATCAGGGTCGACAGAATCTAAGCCGAGCTACATGAGCCTCACTAGATCAACCAAGGCAAAGCAGAGGCCTTGCGCTTATGGTTCGAATTCTAATTCAAGTGGTCATTCGCTGCAGAGGCACTCGGTTGAGGATCTCCCCCACCGGAGGAAGCCGAGCCCCCTCTCTAAAGGGAAGGCGAGGAGGAGCGCCGACACAGACTTGTACTCGGTCGATCTCTGCAAGGATCTCTACCCTCCGAGGTACTAGGCGTGATAAGTGTGTGATTGTCTACAAAATCGAATGAGTTCAACGCCTTGTTGTCCTTGGTTGGTTGTTTGAAGTTTCTGGAGTCGTAGGTTTAAGGTTTGTGGTTAGAGTATACTACAGCATCAGCTTAAATGGATACTGCAAAACACCGAGTGATCAAACAATATAGCTTAATTGTGGAATTTAGATTTTTATTGTAGCAGATGCTAAGGGTTCAACACTGCAAGATATGCAGTGTTTTTTTGTATCTGCGTCGTATAAATATTTGACTTTGTGTTATATATACATTATTTTATCTGGGTGTTCTTTCAAAGGAATATATTTGAACATCGGATAATCAGTAGTTGCTGCTAGCTTATCTAGCCCTGTCAAATAACCCGACCTGATAACAACGCAAAAGTTATCATGTCGGGTTACCCATAACAACATTTATAATATATTAATAATTCAGATTTTGAATGAAATATAACTTTTTAAATATTTTTCAAAAAGATTTTGCATTTTCCTCAAATATAAAATTTTATAAATTCAAAATTAATGCATTATTATTATTTATTATAATTTTATAATATTTATGTCGTTTTCTCGTTTAAATTTAGAATTTTATCGTGTAGATAACGTCTTGTCTTTATCTTGTTGTTACCATATCGTGTTAACACGAAAATTATCGTGCTCGTATTCGTGTCAACTTGATAACCCGACCTGCACGATTTTACAGCAACCCTACTCTTATCCATACATAATTAGAAGTAACAATTTTAGAGTGAAACTAGGTTAGGAGGCCACATTATTTTTAGCGGTCCCAACTTTTTCCAAAGAGCCTTTTAGGGTTTGGGTCTAATCCATTGCACCATGAATAGGGTATTGGGTCTTATTAGGCCACAACTTTCTGTCCCTGGAATTTCACTTTACCCATTTTTTCATACAAGACATAGTCTTAATTTGTATATTATATTTTTAACTTAATAATTATCTAGCTATTATTAAGTCCAATTTTTGGCGGACCAAGGGGGTGCAAAGTCATTATTAGTATAGTATTTAGGTAAGTATCTTGTAAGCCAATTGCAATTTACTTAATTTCGATTTGGTAGGGTTAAAAATTTAAAATGATTTGTGCAGATTATAAAAGCAAAGAGAGCGGAATTAATTAATTAATTAATGGCTTAGAAACACATGGTTATCTTACTTTCTCTCAATGCTTTTGTTTTCTATTCTAAATACGAGAAGAGACCAATTTTCTTGCGTGCTGTTTCAGTGGTTTCCATTATATATCTCCTCACTATTAATATATAATTCCTCTTTCCGATTCGATACGTTTTATTATTTTAATAATTTTATTTAAATAAAAAACTAATCAAGTTCAGTGGGACAAAAGAATAATATTTTTTGGTACGGTTTAAAAAATAAAGTAAAGACAGTATGACGTGTTTGTGTGCACAATATAACTTTCACTTTAATAATAATTTTTTAAAATAATAAAAAATTTAAATTGTAACTTATGAACTTTAAAAATCAATTGAAATGTTAAAAATTAATTATATATTCTATCTGGATGTGATGAATCCAAATATTAAGTAGTATAAAATTAAACTAAAATTTAGTTATGTGACACATAATTTCATCTACTTTGACTGTAGTATGAAAATAGAAAAATATTTTTTATCCAAATTTAAAATTATAAAGGAAGAAAAAGTTATAAATAAAAATAGTAAATTATAAAGTATATTTATGGAAAAATGGAATATAATTATCTTAACTGTAACACCCTAACTCCAATAATAATTAAATAAACTATATATATATTTTAAAACATTTGAATGCAGAAAACTATATAATAATTTTCTTTATATATATCTTGCACAACCTAACAAAAACATTTGAACCAAACAAACATAGCAAAACTTTCAATATACATACAAATCATGATAACAATAATTCATCATGCAGATATCGTAATATATAATCCGTCCAAAAAATATAAGTCAATAACTAGTACGCCATTCGACACGCCACGCATCTCCGAACTCAAGTACCTGAAAATGTTTAAAGTGGGGCATGAGCATACAAAAAGTATACTCAGTGTGGGATCATATGCTAACATTGTCCAAGTTAATATAACGGTAAGCACATACGGTACCATGACATAGCATAACTGATTCGCACTGTGAATAATCAAGGACTGTGACGTCCTGAACCCTATTTACGGGATCCTGGCGACATAACATAAATATTGCGCAATAACTGGAGTGAGAGCAAAATGAGGCAGTTTTAAAACGACCCTATTCATCATCAACTGATTTCATAATCACACATACGGCTAAACACATAATATTAAAATGGACAACAATAATCAACTGCATAACTGAATTAGATCACCACACCTTAACCTTGAACTGAAAATCGAGAAATTAAAATATCACCAACGTCTTAGTCGCGCCGCACCTAGTGGTCACATGATATTAAAGATACATTAATGGAATTTCATAATTAAACTTAAAGTAATTATTATATTATATATATATATAAATAAATTTTTATTTTGTAAATAGATTTTAAATCTCAATCTTCATCATAACTAGTTTATGTACCCGTGCGATGCACGATAAAAGTTAAAAGTAATAGAGATAATTTTAAAAATATTGTTCCCTCCGTCCCGCTATATTAGAAGCATTTTCTTTTTTGGGACATCCCGCTAGATTAGACACATTTCCTTTTTTGGTAACTTTTACAATTTAAAAGTATGTGGGTCATACTAAAAGTAAATATTGGTTTCCGATCCAAAAATAAATGCTTCTAATCTAGCGGGACGGAGGGAGTAGTATAATTTAAATCATACATTTATAAAATAGTACTTATACATACAAAGACGTACACTAGAGTTGTTAAACTAATAAAATAATTCATATGTAACAATCTACAAATTCAAGTTAAAAAATAGTAACATTTTTTTTTATATTTAATAGAGCGTGATTGTTACAACTAAATATAAACAATTTAGTATACATTAAATATAAACATGTAGTAAAAAAATAATTTATGAGTAAATTAATAGATAAAATAATGATATATAATATAAAATCAAATTAATAGATTAATCCAAAATAGATGGTTCACATATTTTCTCATTTTTCATATAATAATTTTTTATATGAGTAAAAACATATGAGTTACATTACGGTGTGTTTGATTTTTGAAGATATAATAGATAAAATTTATAACATATTTTATTTCTAAATTCTTTTTTTTTATTCACAATTCATCATTCAATATCATTTTTTAGTAATTTTACCATTTTTTACGGTTTAAATGAATGATAAATTTAAATATATATATATATATATATATATCTCTCTCTCTCTCTCTATATATATATATATAAAGGAGAATTAGATGACCTATAATCTATTTTATAATCAAAACAAACAATTCAAATTCATGGAATTAAAAGATGAAGATAAACAATGATTTTACAATCCGACAATCAAATATTTTTGTTTCTTAAAGTTTTTCATATATCTTGGGTCTTGACAAAAATAAATAAAGAAAATTAAATTACAAAAAAATACAATCATTTATAAAAAAAAAAATTGAAGACTAAATATTTAGTGAAAGCATGTAACCAATAATTTTGGTAAAAAAGAGATAATTGTCGATAAATACACAAACTAACCACCATTTCTGGTATTGTACATGAACCATCATTTAGTCGGGTCCACATATGCATTAGTTTGACGGAAAAAGTAGCATATCCGCCCTTAGGGTATAGACTCCTATGACGGATCACCCCTTATGGTCCGATTTTGTTTAAATGAGTCCCTGAAGTCGATAAGTTGCTGCAACTTCGTTAAATAAATTTTATTTTTAGTGAAAATGAACATATAATAATATACGTGATATTTAAAACATGGTAAAAATAGCATATTTGCCCCTAGGGTAGAGGCCCCTATGGTAGATCATACCTTGTGATCCAGTTTTTGTTCAAATAAGCCCCTAAATTCGATAAGGTGCTGAAATAAAAAATTAATTTACTTAACGACATTAAATGGCCGTTAGAAGGGAGAGTTAAATTGCATCAACTTATCGACTTCAGGGACCTATTTGAACAAAATCAGACCATAAGGGGTGATCCGTCATAGGGGCCTCTACCATAAGGGAGGATATGCTACTTTTCCCTAGTTTGACCGAAAATAGCCCGATGTATTAATTAGCTAAAAAATGATAGTTGATGCATTGTTGAGTAGATTTTATAGTTCATGTACAATAACAAAAATTGTGGTTAGTTTATGTATTCAATGACAATTATCTAAAAAAAATATATTACTCAATTGGTAGGCTAAGAATGATAACGTGTTCTTATTGGACAATTTCATTAAAATTGATTACTTTCTCAGAAAGAAAAAATATCTTTAAAATATTAAGTCTCATTTTTTTAATGTTTGTGTCCAATTCATAGTGGCCTTAGGTGACAAAAATAATATAAATATTATTTGAAGTAATGTATTACCTTAAAAAAACTATAGTGCTACTAATGAGAACATTGAACTATAAAAATTATCGTGAATCATTCTTTTATTTTTCACATTATGTAATAAATAATATATTATGTTCCTTGTAAAATTCTTATAAGAGACTTTTTTACACTATTTACAAAAAGATATTAATTTAACTTACTTCATAAAATGTTCAAATGAATAAAACAATTATAATAAAAGTAATCACTAATAATATAAGAACAAATGTAATAATCACATATATATTACAAAAATTGTGTATAAATATCAGTACATTAATTATATATATATATATAGGTAGTCTTATTAGGTGGGAAATGAAATATATATATATATATATATATATATCAACTATCTATTAAAAATAAAATTTTATGTCCCTAATATAAATTACTTATAATAAATAAATAAATTTTAATTTATTAATTTTAGACTGTTTGAATATACATAATTTTTTTCCTCTCATATCAACCTAACTCCATATATAGGTAACACATGAATGAGAAAATATCTTAACCCTATATTTTACATAATGTGAATTAATAAATAGTTAGTCTTCTATATTTAATTTACTCATTTAAAATAAGTTTTTAATAATTATTTTTAGATTATTTGAACAATTATTATCATGATTTTGTAATTTTATTTATATTATAATATTTTTTTTTTCAAATTTAAGATGTATATTGAATATATTTCTACATACAAAAATAGATTAAATTTTTGAATTAATATAATTATACAAATATTTGGGTAGTTACTTTCATAACCTAGTAATTTGAAAGATTTAATTATTATTTATTAGTAGTTAATATCATTTAATCTACTTTTATATAATAAGCCATTAATTTGAATATAATTACATAATTGCCATTACAATTGATGTTCAATTGAAAACCTTGTTTTAATATAGTATATAGATGAACCAAACTTAGAAGTTAAACATTTTAGAGGTTTTTATTACCTTCATAAAAACGCGAAAACATTAATACTTAACTTAATTCTTTAATCTTAAATTAAATTTTAATAAGATTCCTAATGAATTAATGGTTCAAGCTAAAATAAATAGCATGAGCCCAAATACCTAATTAAAAATATTAACACATTTAAATACTTAATATAATTAATATTCAAGTTTAATAAAAGTCCACTAATAATGGTGAAGGCCCAACCTTATAATTCTAAATAAAATATTAATTAGTTCATTCATCCTCATTATCCCCTTCTCCCCCTTCTTCTTAGTTGTCTGTTACGAGAAGCAAAAACACAAAATCAATCCACACCTTTCTTCTTCTCCATCTATATTTCTAAAAATTTGCAGACATCACTCCATTCCCCCTATTTTCCTCATTTCTTTTCTCTTAGTTCCAGCAGAAACATTAAATTCCTCACACACTATTCTTCTTCTCTTAATTCCAACAGCTACCATCGCCGCCTCCCTCTCCGCCCTCATCACACTCTTGGCCGAACGGCCGGCAGCCGGAACCGCCGCTGCAGCCACATATTCCTTCCTTCACCTATCAACTACCACCCCTCAACTCAGTGAGTCAATATAACCCAATTTCAAACTCAGTGAGTCAATATAACCCAATTTCAATTCTACTAAAGACTCAACAAAATTTTATGATGCAGAGAAAATTATTATTTATACTTCATAATTTCTTTTACTTATTCCTGTATTGTAATGGAATATTCAAATTCATACCTATTCCCACAAGAATTGAACTATGAATCCTATTTCAGTTTTGAAGTATTTTTATTATTGAAATAAAATTATTGGAAGTTAGAACTATAAATTGGAAGAACTTCTCAAAATAAAGAAAGCTACTAAATACTTACTGTGAGTTAAATATTGAGATGAGATTTCTTGGTTTGGCTTCTGAATGAATTCGTCTTTGGGTAGAAGGAAAGTGTTGATTATGGGTAGAACTTTATTTGGGATACGTGAAAAATTGTGATTTTGATTCTATTTATACACACATATATTGATATATCTGTTAAGAGATATCGATTAATAGAGGTAAGAAAGGCGGTGTAATTGAGATAACTACAACATAAAATATAAAATATATCTATCTCATATCAATAGATGACTTTTACTAAACATTATTTTTTTTTATAAGAATGTTATTTAGTTGGGTTAAATCTTGAAATGGACTATATATGCATATTACACCTCTATCATAAAGCCCAATAAAATTAACAATAATCAAAGCCCAAATCATTAATAATAATATCTAAGTAATATAATTAATGATTATACCAAATGTTATAATATCTAGTTAAAGTAATTATAAATTCTTATCCAACATAAAAACATTAATAATAATTTCTTGACTTAAAATTTTATTCATATCTATTAAATTAGGGCGCGACCTTGACTACAATAAAAATAAGCTCGACATAAACTAATTAAATATCATAAGTAAAATTCATATAAGTTTGAAAATGTATAAATTATAGTTATTTATTATGTTCAGGTTGTGACAACCCTACTCACTTAAAAGAATTTCGTCCTCGTCCATTGAATCTTGACTAAGGGTATCTCACGATTTCTCAAAACATGTACCTTACGCTCTAGGATTGCACTAGGCATTTCCTCATATGTCAGATCCCTATTAACTTGGAGATTCTCTTAAGGGATGACATGACTAGCTGATAATTGAGGTGACAAAGCTAAGCGATATGCCACATCTCCTACCCGTTCCAAAATTTCAAAAGGTCCTATAAATCGAGGTCTCAACTTTCCTTTCTTTCCGAACCTAAGGACTCCTTTCATTGGTGCGACTTTAAGAAAAACTTTTTCACCAACTTCAAAGTACAATTCTCGTCTTCTTCGATCAGCATACGACTTTTGTCGATCCTGAGCCATCTTGATCCTTTCTTTTATCTTTTCCACTACTTCAATTGTTCGTTCAATAATTTCTGGACATAATATCTTTCTCTCTCCAACTTCTTCCCAATATAATGGAGACCTACACTTTCTATCATACAAAGCTTCGTAAGGAGCAACACCGATACTCGTCTGGAAACTATTGTTGTAAGCAAACTCAATCAATGGTAGATGAGTTTCCCAATTGCCTCCAATATCCATCACGCAAATTCGCAGCATATCCTCTAAAATCTGAATAGTTCTTTCAGACTGTCCATCTGTTTGAGGGTGATACGCAGTCGAAAATTTCAGGTTTGTTCCCATCGCTACGTGTAAACTTTTCCAAAACTTAGATGTAAATCTTGGGTCTCGATCAGACACGATAGAAACAGGCACTCCATGTAATCTTACAATCTCCTGAACATATAATCGAGCAAATTGATCCATTGAGTACGTCATTTTCACTGGGAGAAAATGTGCTGACTTAGTAAGTCGATCTACGATTACCCAAATTGCATCATGTCCTTTAATTGTTCTGGGAAGTCGAACAACAAAGTCCATGTTAATGTGCTCCCATTTCCATTCAGGAATTTCTAATGGGTTCAACAATCCTCCGGGTCGTTGATGTTCAGCTTTGACTTGTTGACAAGTCATACATCTTCCAACATACTCTGCTATCGTCCTCTTTATTCCTCTCCACCAGAACGTCCTACGCAGATCTTGATACATCTTTGTGCTACCCGGATGTGCGGTATATGTAGTACAGTGTGCTTCATCCAAGATTTCTCTTATCAAATCCTTATCCTTTGGCACACAAATTCTTCCTTCGAACATGAGTGTCCCATCACTTGTCACGTTGAATCTCGTGACATCATTGCTCGTCCCTTGAGTCTTCATTCTTTGTAAGAAGTCATCCGTCTCTTGACCTTTCCTAATTCGATCTCGTAAAGTGGGTTGAACCACTAACACTGCTAACATAGCTTCCTTAGTGATCTGAGTCACTACTTCGAGTTTCAACTTCTCAAATTCTCTCGTCAACATCTCTTGTTGAGTAATCATCGAAGTAAGTATTCCTTCACCTTCTCTACTAAGTGCGTCGGCCACAACATTGGCCTTTCCCGGATGATATTGGATCGAACAATCGTAGTCTTTCACGAGTTCGAGCCACCTTCTTTGACGCATGTTCAGTTCCTTCTGAGTGAAGAAATATTTGAGACTTTTGTGGTCGGTGAGATCTCACACTTGCCTCCATACAAGTAATGCCTCCAGATTTTTAGCGCGTGCACTACTGCAGCTAACTCCAAATCATGTGTGGGGTAGTTATGCTCATGTGTCTTCAACTGTCTTGAAGCATAAGCAACAACCTTCCCTTTTTGCATCAAGACACATCCCAAACCTTGCTTTGATGCATCAGTGTAGATAACATAGTTATCAAATCCGTCAAGAATGGTTAAGACTGGTGCAGTCGTTAACCTTCGTTTTAACTCTTGAAAACTATGTTCACATTTATCGTTCCACTTGAACACGATATTCTTTCTCGTTAGTTGTGTCATCGGACCAGCTATCTTAGAAAATCCCTCAATGAATCTTCTGTAGTAGCCTGCCAACCCTAAGAAACTTCTTACCTCACTAGCATTCTTAGGTACCCTCCAGTTGCTCACAGCTTCAACTTTGGCAGGATCCACTTCAATTCCATTGGCAGTCACCACGTGTCCTAGAAACACGACTCGGTCTAACCAAAATTCACATTTCTTGAATTTAGCATAGAGCTTCTCCCTTCTCAATGTTTCCAACACAATCCTTAGATGTTCTTCGTGTTGGTTCTTATCTTTGGAGTAAATCAAAATGTCATCGATAAACACTATGACAAATTTATCCAAATATGGATGAAAAACACGGTTCATTAAATCCATGAACACGGCTGGAGCATTAGTCAAACCAAATGGCATCACTACAAACTCATAGTGGCCATATCTAGTCCGAAAAGCTGTTTTCAAGATATCTCCTTCTTTCACCTTGAGTTGATGATATCCTGATCTCAAGTCTATCTTTGAGAATACTCCTACTCCTTTCAGTTGATCGAACAAATCCTCAATCCTTGGCAATGGATATTTGTTCTTGATCGTGAGTTGGTTCAACTCACGATAGTCGATGCACATCCTCATTGTACCGTCTTTCTTCTTGACGAATAAGACAGGTGCACCCCATGGGGACACGCTCGGTCGAATGAAACCTTGTTCCAAAAGTTCATTCAATTGAACTTTGATCTCTTCTAATTCCTTCGGTGCCATCCTATAAGGTGCTTTTGAAACAGGCGCTGCACCTGGTACTAAATCAATTGTAAACTTAACTTGTCTATCTGGCGGTATCCCAGGTAAATTATCAGGAAAAACAACTACATAATCACGTACAATCGGCACATCTTCAATTTTTAATTCTTCATTCTCTTTGCCGACAATGCACACCAAATATGCTTGACACTGACCTTTCTTTAATATTTTCTTCGCCTTCATTGCCGATATAACCATGGGTGTCTTCCCCACCTTGGATCCAGTATTGAAAGAGAAACGACTTTCTTCAGGTCTCTTAAAGTCAATTACTCTCTCGTGACACTTAATTGTCGCATGGTTTTGACTTAACCAATCCATTCCAAGAATGACATCAAAATCGTGCATCTCGATTTGGTATAAGTCAGCTTTTAATTCTCTATTCCCAAAATTCAGAATGATGCCTCGAGCAACTCTATTGGTTCTAATGTATTCTCCTGAAGGGATACTTATATTCAAGGCTAAGTTCTCTATGTCACAAATAATTTTCTTCTTACGACAAAACTTAGCAGAAATAAACGAGTGCGAAGCTCCAGAATCAAATAAAACAACAACAGGTGTATCACAAATCTGTAACGTACCATTAATAAGAGTTGATGACTGACAAAAAAATTTGTCACTAAAAATTATTAGTAATGCAATTTTGACTTTTAACTAACACTCGTCCAAATATTTATGTCATGTTTTGACAAAAAATTCTCACAGTTTTGGTCAAAACAGGACAAAATAGTGAAACAGAGACAATATAATTTTTACTCTCACTAAAATTAGTTTCACAATGTGAGGGCATATCTCTCTCCATTAATACTCCTTTACTAAATGTATTTTTCTCGTAGTGAATATAATAATTCCATTAATTATGAAATAAAAATAATGTTAGATATTATACATAAAATTTCTTAAATATAACACATATTTAAGAATACGAAAAGATTAATAAAATAAAATAAGACATAGTAATTAAACAATGAAAAGCACAGCATGAAGTATGATACATTAATATAAAATGCTGGATCCACTTATTTATTTTTGCCGGTTTTGGATAGTTGACTCGAATATTGATTGTTTAAATTAAATATGTCTAGACCCAATTTGCATGAAGAGTTTAGCTTGGACATAGTTTTAGTTTGTCATAAGAAAAATAAGCTCGACAATTAAAAATTATAAAACATGTAAAAATGAAATTCAAACTAGTCAAACTCACTCTAGCAGAAAGGTTCAAACATTACTTACTAGGAGTAGTACTTTATGTAATATAGAAAAATTTGGGTTGTTTGTAATTAGAAACAATTATTAATAAATAAAGATAATGTGAGGTGGAGAAATAATAATAAGAGAAGCATGAAGGAGGTCCATAAAATGGGAGAAAACAAAACTGAAGGTGAGGTTGTGTCCCATTATGGTTCGTCAAATGAAGAAATGGAGCCTCCCTTCATTTAATTCTTCCATGTGCTCTCCAACTGTCCCTTTCTTTATAAAAATACAAATTTTGATTTATTATTCATTTCGGTAATGAAAATTGATCTCTCTTGAACTAACCAAATATTATACGAGTCCTATATTTCTGTTTGGTTACAAAACCAAAACAAGCATTGCTTTATCAAGATTTCATCCGAGTTTGGAATCTGTCCTTTTTTCTTCAATATAGTGTAGTATATTAGTAGCTACGAAGGATTTTCGAGTTGCGACGCAGTCAATTCTCAAGAATTGCAATGATTCATGCATGCACATATATATATTTGTTTAATTTATATAATTAATTATGAATATTGGATTGGATGAAATGAAATGAAAGAGCCCTTGAGAAATATATGTGTATGATCTGAAAATCAAATGTGGAAATAAATAGTGAATGAGTATGATTTTTGAAGTAGTCCTCATATATGTATAGATCGTCGTATAATGAAAAGGAACAAAAAGGGGTTGTAAGAAAGTGGACTTTTACATATTACAATTGTCCATATTGAATTGAGATCTGTCGCATTTAATGTTTTGGCCGATGATGACGAACTTGCCTAACTGTTTCTTTCACACACACTCACACTCACACTCACACTCAACACACCCTTTCTTTAAGTTATCAATACGTTACATCTCCACTCTTTCTTCATCGGAATAGAAATTTATGTTACATGTGTCTTTTATTTTAGTACCAACTTTTCTATTTTCAGGACCTTAAAAAATCATTATTGTTATATATTAGGATGTAGTTAGTAACATCGAACTTCTACAAAAGAATGACTATACATGTGTATGTGTGTGTGTTTTTAAATAAGCTTAATTTATTTGTTCCAAAAAGAAAAACAAGACTACAATATATATAAAATTAAGTTTGGGCTTTGGTAATTATATATGTGTGTGTGTGGTTTTATTACTATTTTTGAAGGAATAAATGCTACATTATCTAGCTTATCAACACATCACATCATATATATGCTAATTAAGTACTAATAATAACATTTTCCTTTTAGGACCAATAAGAGAATTTGTTATGATCTGTGTGTTATGTGCTAAATAAGAAATCAAAATCGAAATTAATTGAATTGTTGTTTATATACCAAAAGGTGTTATTTTTATTCATTAGTCTCATTTCATTTTAATCTAATTGATAACTGTTTTAATTTGATTAAATTAATACTAAAATTCACAGTACTTACTATGTTATATATTGGTCTAAGTTGCATGCATTTCTAAATGAAGTTCATAGGACCGCCACCTTTTTGGATGTAATATCTACGATATGTATATATGTGTTTTTTATTACTCCCTCCGTCCACCAAAATGGTTTACGTTTTGCCATTTTGGGATGTTCACGAAAATGGTTTACATTTGAAATTTTCCTTTTATAGTAAGTGGACCCACCACATCCACTACACACAATTCAATTTAAAACAATACTTTAAGTGGACCCAAACTCCACTAACTATTCACAACCAATTTAAAACAATATATGAAGTGTGACCCTAACTCCACTCACTACATATCCCCATTAAAGTCAAAACACAATATTAAAATCCGTGCGGGGTCAAACCGTAAACCATTTTCATGGACGGAGGGAGTATTATTTTAACATATTTCAATCTTATAATATTATTTCATTTCATTAGCACTATTAAAAATAACATTGTCTCATATGTTGTATATGTACAATTTATGCATTCAGTTATTGACACACTCGTAATTATATAATATATATAGACACTCTATTATCGTCCATTTAATTTCATTTCAAAACGTCCATAAAACGCGTATTTGTATTTTAAGACAACTTGCAATTCATTTAAACTCTTTAATTCTATAAAACAATCGTAATGCACATTTTTGACGTGAGCAAAATGCACTATGGATTTATAAATATTCATTGCTTGAGGATAACCTCTTTTCACTTTTCTCTTTCTTTTTGTCTATAAATGCACGCAACAAATATAGGAGAGGGGAGGAGTCCTATTGACATTAATGACCGGCCATTGTGTAAAAATAACATAAAATAAAATAATACAAGAAGACGTTCAAGTACTGGCATCATCACATTGTTACAACATATGTCATCAAAAATTTAAAATGGTGGAGGGGAGGATATATATATGTAGGAATATTGCTTCAAATATATATATATATATATGTATATGTGTGTGTGTGTGTGTCAATTTTTTGGATTTAAAAGGATTTGTTATCTTGAAAAATAAGTTGTATATATGAACTACATGTATGAATATATATATACATGCATCTGTGTTTGTGTGTGTTGAAGGAGTCTGTGACAGTTTGATATTCACAACAAATACTGCATATATATAAATGATTAGGTTGTACAGTAACTCCGAAATGCATCTTCCAAATTAACAAATTACTCATAATATATATATATATATATATATATATATATATATATATATTCTTGAGATTTTCCTTTTTTATTCAAATATTTTATACCTAAAAATGTGACCATTTAATATTGCATTAATACAAAAAAATTACAATTAAAAGTCTAAAATTCAATATATATATATATATATATATTTCTTATACGTATTATAAATTATGAACTCTAATCATATGACCTGTACTTTGATATTAGTATAAATACGAGATGACAATTCGAGAGTCTCATTTGATTTTCAAGAATATATATATATATATATATATATATATATATATATATATTATGAGTAAGAAATGTGTTGACTTTGAGTGGAGTGTGTAAGAAATGTAATGAGTGGAGTGTGTAATGAATGTAGTGAGTGGAGATTGAGTCCAACTTATAATAATTATTGATTGGGATGTGTGTAGAAAATTTGAGTTAGTGAAGTTTGAGTCTCATATGATTTATAATTTTTAATTGGATTGTGTGTATAGAAAAGTTACTATATATAAATGTAAAGTTTGAAGTATTAAACATTTTTGTGCACAGCCCGAAAAGAAAATACGTTAAACACTTTTGTGGATAGAGGGAGTATATTTTAATTAAATTTGTGGTTAATACTATGACTTCATCCCACCTAAATATGATACATATAATTATTTTTAACACTTAACATCACTTTTAATGATTTTTAGAGTCGATAAATTGAAATTAAATATATAATTTTTTTATTTTTAATTTTTTTTCAAATAAATATAAATTAATCATGATTCATCATATTATAATTTTTTAAATAAATTTAGTTAAAATGATAATACTTTTGGGCACCGGATCACATCCCATATTAACATACATGTTGGATTTTAATTTAGTAATCTGAACTAATACATTAAATTCTATATATAAATATATACATATTCCATTAAGTCGAGATATCACATAGTTATTTAATTTTTTTTCTTGTTAATTTCAACTAAGATTCCATGACACTAGAAATTTTTAATGGTGAATTTTGACTTGTGTAGGGGAAACCTAAAGTCAAAAAGTAAAACGAGGATCCATATATATATAAAAGTCAAATTCTATATATATTAACTTTTTTTTTTTATCTCTATGTCCTATATATATATGACATCACAATTGAAACAGATTTTATAATTCTTTTTGAAGTACAATGACGCTCAATCCCTCAATACTGAGATTCAACAATACTGAAATATATATATATATA
Organism: Leonotis leonurus; assembly: GCA_026898415.1. NCBI lineage: Eukaryota > Viridiplantae > Streptophyta > Magnoliopsida > Lamiales > Lamiaceae > Leonotis > Leonotis leonurus. Next base: position 7,606,274 of record JAPKLX010000001.1, read on the forward strand.
AGATGAGTTTGAAATAAAAAAATAAATTAAAGGAAAGCTTTGGTGAAGAATCCAATGATAGTTGTACCACAAACGAGATTCCCTAAAGGCCCATTCCACTCTTAATTACATCATGCAACCACCCCCTTCCCTTAAGTCAAAACTTGGCACATATGTAATATACTTCATTTAATTTTTCATTCCATCTCAAATACTTGTTATATTTCATTTAATATCGCAACACGGTATGTAACAATATTTTTTGTTTGGTATCAAATTGTAATATCTCATTTCATTTCATGCTAATCATTCTATATTTATAATAATTATAAAGTAATTAACATGAGATAAGATATCATGACTTAATTAGATACCAAACAAATTGTTAATCCGTAAGTCTCAATTGATCAATCGAGTTGGACCCAAGATTAATTGATGAAGCTAGATGGGTTAATTATATTGCCTCTGGCCATGTTCTCAAACTCCACAAGGCAATACAAGCTAGAAGCAACATTATAGTACTATTCATTGGTTTGAAAAACAACTTCATTTGTACTGTTATTTCTAACTTGGTTTGATCGAAAAAACATTCATAATTATGATCAAAATAGATCAGAAATAATGGGATGAAGGAAGAATTTCTTGAGGTATAGTAGAGAGAGAGGTCAATGTGCATGGTACGACTCGTTATATCCCATTTCATTTTCTCGAATTTCATAGTGCAACACGAGATGTAACACCATTAGTTGAGAAGGGAGTGGGTCCCGGGGGAGGTGCATTGGCGCTATATATAATATATGCAAAAACCCTTGCTATAAAACATCAAGTATCCCCCCTCATACTCCGAGCCATTGCAGCAGCTTTTCACTCCCAAACTCAGAATAAAGAGGGCCCTCTTCAGACATCATCGTACATCTCTCAACATTAAATTCAACAATCTTCAACTTGATACTATCCCTAGCTCAATCACACAAATATCCCCCCCTCGTTTTCTTCACAATGTTTTCTTCCTATATAGTACTTACTCCCAAGTATATCTGATCTCGTGTTCTTTACTGTTTTATCTTGCAGATGTTTTAAGCCCAGTTTGGTTTTGAGTGTAAGAGAGAGTGAGTTGGAGAATGGGACATCACCACACATGCTGCAACAGACAGAAAGTGAAGAGGGGTTTGTGGTCTCCTGAAGAAGATGAGAAGCTCATGAACTACATTTCCACCTTTGGCCATGGCTGCTGGAGCTCAGTCCCTAGACTTGCTGGTATGACTATAAAGAGAAAGAGAGAGAGGTGCATGCATATATATATATATATAATATATCCACTGAGTCACTGACCATGTCTGAGATTGTGTGTTTCAATTTCTTGAATTTAGGGCTGAGGAGATGTGGGAAGAGCTGCAGACTGAGATGGATAAATTATCTGAGACCTGATCTGAAGAGAGGCAGTTTTTCCAGACAGGAAGCAACAATCATTGTTGAGCTTCACAAAGTAGTAGGAAACAAGTAATTCAACTAACCAATCAAACTTACCTTCTCTCTGATTTTTTTTTTCTTCTTTTTCTTCAAGAACTGATGATTCTGCAGTCATTTGGCTGTCTTTGCATGAAAAAGATCAAACTTTTCGAGATGGGTGCAGAATAACTTTTCAAGAAACACTCATTTTCAACCCCAATTGTCACAATTTTTTTAGATGTCTTCGTTTCTGAAAAATTTGGCTGTTTTTGCATGAAAAGTCGAACCTTTTTCAAATAAATATTTGGGGATGAGCATAGCCGCACCAGATCGTTTCAAGCATTTCATTGAAAAATCAAATATTTTTTCTTTCTGCAATAATCTCACTATTTTTGCATGAAATTAAAAAATAAATTAATGAAAAACTATTTTAAACCACTTGTAAGTATTTGCATGAAAAATGAAATGGTTATGCAGGTGGGCACAGATCGCGAAGCATCTACCAGGAAGAACAGACAATGAAGTGAAGAATTTCTGGAATTCGAGCGTGAAGAAGAAGTTTGTGAGTGCCCATGAAAATCATCATAGTTTTCCCCAAAACATGAATATTCTTCCAGATTCTTCCAACATTCAACCTCCATTCTTGATGAATCCCATTCCCACCACCATTAATCGTCGACTCAATCATCATGATCAAACTCTCGACTATCCCTTCCAATCCTTCCCGAATTTCCCCCCAACTCAGCCTTCCTTCTCTCTCCTCAACTCTCTCACTCCTCAAAACTTCTCCTACGGCCACCATCTCTTACTCATGGCCTCAAATCTCGACACTCATCAATCTTCTTACAATAATTATTCTGCTGCCCTATTTGAGCCAACGACCACTGACAGTTCTGCTGCAGCGCCGTTGCATCCGCCGTCGTACTTTGAGGACATTGCAGGGATTGATGCCAGCTTCATGGCGGCGCCGCCGAGCCCCTTGCGCTACCTCGACGATCTCGTGGCGGAGCTCGAGTCACCCGTTCCCGCCGACGCCGGAGGGTCCAGCATCTCCTCCGCTGCCTCAACGCCGGCGGCGGTACCATGCTGCAGCGGCGGAAGCTCTTTCCTTGATGATGCCGCCTTTGTCTTATTCTGGGGTGCTCAGCCATGATCATAATATAAATAATTTGTATTAATGCCTTTGTGTGAGGTTAATGTATTAATGCATTGTATGTATGAATGCAGAAAAACCTTAAACTTTCTAGTTTTGTATTTCGATATCATCTTTTCCATTTCGTTCATCAATAAATGTTCATAAATATGTAAGAATAATGTTATCTCCGTCATTTCAATTTCAAAGATCTACCTTTATTTGCCAATTCACTTCACCACTAAAAACCTCTAAACTTTTATGTCATATATGATCATCTGCATTTTTTTTATATGCTTGTCGAAATTAATGACTTCATATTTTCTCCAAATTTCATGAATGCAGTACTTCTTAATGAATAATTTTATTGAATACTAGTAATATTTTTTTTATTAAAACAAATATGAAACTTTTATAATAAATTAAGATATTAAGTTACAACACATGTGTTGTACTTTAGATAAGTGCAGTTCAATTAATCATCAATGTGACTATTTGAGTTTGTTAGACAAAGAATTACATATTTATAAATAATGCATATTTTGAGTAGGGGATATAAAGGTATTTCAAATTAATAATGATGCAATATTTTATATGGTGATTCGTTACACGTGTCATGATTCAGGTATGGCATCACTTCATGAAGATTCGCTAACTTGTAGATAAAAACGAATTTTAAGATGTAATTTTTTCATTTGAATAAATGGATCGATGCGTAATTTGATGTAGGGAAAATTATCAAATTAATTATGGTTCCGGTTCGTATTGCAATGTATTTAATTTTAGTTTTAATTAATTAAATAATTATTCATTCAACCTGCTTTTGCAATTAAAATAGGCTTAATTTTTCAAAGCCCTTGATTTGGATATTCATAATCCGAGTCGTTGATTTGAAAAAACAAAATGAAGTTGAATTTCGACGGAATTCAAAAAAAATATTATGGCAAATAAATTGATTTCTGATACTATAATAAACTCAAAAAATAATTATAAAAAATCATAAATCTAATTACTCATTTAAAATATCGTTTCTTTAATTAACTACATGTTAAAAATATGATTACTAAGGAATAATTGAAGAAATTTAATTACAAAATATATTTTAGGTGGTTAAAATTTAAATTTATCATATTAAAATGACTATTTTCCCCATTTCCCTACTTATTTACTACTGCTTAAAAATTTCAGCACTTGCATTGCGTGGACCATCAACAAATAGTGAACATCAACCAAAGTATCATACTCACTCCGTGTGATTAGACTTGATTCCTACTTAATAATGAACAGTATAAAATTTTAAAGTGCTATGAACCCATCATATATTTGTGTATTAATCTTTTGCTATTTTGAATATAGCAAAAAGACCGTATGTTGGGATGGAGTAATATTAATGTCCTCTAACTAGTTAAATCGCAATCATTAATTTTTCAAATCTATAGCACAGTTAAAGAAAAGTTGAAATTTTGGATAGTTGAAAAATGAATATTTAATTGACAAGGTTAAAAAACAATTGCTTGACCATATCTCACCATCCAATCAAATTGGCCAAAGCATGTAAAGAAGAAAAAGTTAAGCATATTGATGATCGACAATTTGACAAATGAAAAGGCATGGGGCCCATTTGTAGAATGTAAGTACATAAGTGTGCATGTGTCAGAGTAAAAATGTTTCATGTATCTACGTGCACGTTTCAATCACACAAGTGGCCTTCAGTCCAAAATTGCACCATTAATTAATATAGTGCATACCTCAACCAGAACGGTTGTACTTACAAACATGCATAAATAAGTCAACCATTTTATACTTACTTTATTCACAACAACAAATATCAAAACTGACAAAAGACGTTACATCTCTCTCTCCGAGACTTGTTTTCTACAGACTTTCCTTCTTGCTTTTTAAGACATTGAAAAAAGTCAGGCATATATATAAGAGCACAATTTCAGTACAAAATGCGTGTGTGATTAGAGATGGAATGTACACATAATGTGTGTGCAGTATGCTTATCAAGACATACACAAACATATAAAGGTACTGTTAACCTCAAACGCCAAATTTTCTTGGAAATAATCTGCGATTTAAGTTATAACTTGTCACAATTTTTTTCTAAAAGAATCAGAATAACCAGCTTATTGCTCATCTCAATCATAAATCAAATTCAGCACTTGGCAAATTGGAACTCCATTACATAATAAGAGCTAGTGAGGCAACACTTTAAAGGCACTCTGATTCTGAGATGCATCATTGAGCACCAAAATTGCCAGAGCCCTACTCAGTTTCTCGCCTCAAAATGGCTATGCTATTGCCTTTGATGTGGACTTTGACATAACCAGAAACCTTTCTGCATGTTAGATCATGCTGTGATTCTATACCGACCCTTTGCAATTCGTCGTGCAATTACTCTCCGGCCACCCTTCGTAGATTTCCTGTCCAGGATGGGAAAATGTATCAGTTTCTAGCCCTAGGAATGTTCTAGAAGTCTAGAAGCAAGCTTCAGCTACTGTGAATCGTGGACGTGAGTTATCATTAAGTGTAGAGCCATCTCCACATAAGGTGCCATTTTTGTGTAAGAAGATGAGAAAGCATGCATGAATTGACAGAACTGGAATTTCAGAATAAATGCGTGGAAGAGATCTTAAAGTTATTAAAGTACATGCATGCACAGCCTCAGATGTGTGTTTATGTTGGAGGAGAGGAGATGGGAGGAGGTGTTTATACCTTACAAAGAATCCATGGACCCTTTTGCGCCTGATGTTGCTTGGTTGGTACGTCCTCTTTGTATGGCAAAGCATAGGCTCACTTGACAAAGATTCATCTCCTGCAAGGAGTCGAAAGAAGAATATAACTTACATCATGTCCCAAAAGCAGTAACCCACAAACATATAAAGAATCAATAGCATCCTTGACGTGCAATTCAAAATGAATTGATGACAAATACCATATACTGGCAACCATCAATAAAGAAAGAGAAGCAGACTGACGTAAGAGAGGAGACAACATGCTGCTGGATATAATTTTGTCCAGCTTAAGTTTGCAACCAATGAGGAAAAATAAAATGATATATTTATGACCCAACATCATAATGTGTTCATCATTTGGTCCGACTAAGATCCTGTTGTATATGGCGGCTTCACAATCACTTGATAATTGAAAGTGAATGTATGACTTATACCAGGCAGTAATAACCATCATTAAAGATGTAGCACAACTGTTGTAACATATGAGAGACTACTTGCGAATGAATATAATACACTCCAGCTTTAAGTTTAGGCTTTGCAACACAAAGTAACATCACCTATTTAACATCCAACATCACAACATGTTAATCTTTTTGTCCGACTATAAGGTCTCGCCATATATGGCTAGATAAAACCGGTCTAGAGGTCCAACAATCATCTAGGAGCAGTTTTCAACATAGTTCTTTTGATTTAGGACATATCCAATCAAGTGCCTCTAAATACATCTGCTGACGATATTCCCCTGCTGCCCCACCTACTACTATATGAAACTCCTTCCCAAATTAATCCCACAACTAGAGACTAGAGAGCAACTTTAAGTGAGTATTCAGTCTTATAAGTACATGAGTTGGTGATTCTAATCTTGTCAACTCTTGGCTTTGTACAACTTTAAGGACAAATTCCACCGAAAATTGGATTTTTGACAGGAATTGTAACTAAATTTGGTGCTCCGTCGTGAATACTGATGTAGCTTTTTCATACAGCTAAACTAATATGTACTTCAAAATTATAAATAGGTGGTAAAAATACAATTTTTACTCTAAATGTAGTAGACAAAATACTGAAAATTAGAAAACTTTCCAAATCAATGTCACATGCAGAATACCCAGCCAAAACTTCAGCACTTCGGGTGAATTTAGTCCTATGATTGCACAACTTTGAGAATCAAACTGACTAAAAAGTTATCACCCCCTTAGTTGTGTGAAGTTTCACATTTTCTTGACAACATGTTTAAACTCTTCCTATTCCGCAACTATGCCGCTAGGAGAGAAAACAGCAGTAATTTCTAACATTGTCCCTTGTCGCATCAATATTACTATATAAGTTTCAAGGAAATGACTCAGAAGTGCATGGGATCCATGATAAAAGCTGCTACATGAAATTCCGAATTGAGAGCTGATCTGCAGTTACCCAGCTAGTTACCAAAGATGAAAGCACATCTTGCTCCTAGGTTATCAGTGAAATCCACATTTGACAACATTTTCAGAGTTCACACAATAAATCTATATTATGCTGGCCTTAATAAAACAAGAAATATGCAGCTTTTGTAAACAAACCCTCCCACTACTGTTGTGGGGAGGGAAGAAAACCAATCACAAGATCAACAATTTCTCAGATTCCATAAAGTTAAGTAATTTGACTAGATAAATTCAATTCAGATACCTAAGAAAGTATTCAGGTGGTCTTGGACACACCGTGGGGTTACTAGCCTCGTAGTTTAGTGCAAGTTTCACAAGGGTGATAGAAGTGGATTATTAATTTTATTAATTAGTTACTTTCTTGTATGAGTAGTATTTTAGTTCCTTAGGTTATAATTATGCAGTAAGGTTTAATTATTTAGTTCAGGTCAAGCCCATAAATGCCGAAGGTTTTATTAAGGTTTTCATTATTATTTAAAGAGTGTCTTCAGTGTGATCAATCAGAAAATATATTCCCAAGTTGCAGCATCTCTTTGCCTCTTTTGAGGAGCGGCCTCTTTGTAGGAGTTAGTTATCATAGTTCTTTATTTTATTTCATTGTAATGAAACATAAATCCAAGATTTAGATATGGATACAGTGTCCTAATACTTGTCCAGATAAAGGTCACTTGAGAAAAAAAGTCTAAGCAAGCAATAGGACCTTTATAATACTACTACGAGTACATGAAAAACATGATAGAGCAAAGCTGCAAATTCTCACAATTAAAAGTACTAAATTCCCACGAACATAACTGAGTTCGTGTAACGATCCACTTATGATCCTTATACGTAAGCAAGCAGATGTCAACGACCACAAATAACGAAACTCAGTGTCTAAAATATGTCGAGATCATATCTGAAGACAACCCTCCTCAGTCCTCAGAACTACAAGTCCTAGATCACACTCATGTTTCAGAAAAATTATACCATTATTACCAGAATAAAGAGTACACCTATAGCCCTCATGTGCATTATACCATTATACCACAATATCTAAATTATCTTACTCAAAAAACTAACGAAATCGCTCATTATCAATCACTATGATATTAAAATAAAATTTTGAACTGTGACATGATGATTGATGAAGCCAAAAGTTATAGTTGGAAACAATGGGACTTCTAAAAATGCAAGTGGAACTATATGCAGTCTATATTGCAATCACATTAACGTTCTACGAAATAACAGAATAACAAACAATCAGCCAACTCCATTACATATTTCAAATAGCAAACGATACAAACAAAAGAAAAATAAAGGAGGAAATAAAAAAAAGTCTTGAGTAGCGAAAGGTGATAGAAATTAATTTACCATCGGGCAGCATGAAGGGGAGAGAAGGCAGGCCAGAAGGGTAGAGGAAGCCTTCGGAGGTGAGCTTTATGAGCGACTCGACGTCGTGTTGAGGCCCCTGGAAATGGAAAGGCGCCAATTTTTGGGACTGAGGAATAAACAGAGAGGGGAGCAATTTGGGGGCCGTGATCAATTCGGGTTTGGGAGATGGAAAAGGAGCCGGGCTTGTGTGGATAGCCCGATTGAGGAAGCGCGTGGCCAATGAAGCTCCAGCTCGAATTAGGGTTTTTGAGGAAGCCATTTGGGGAACTGGGTCAGTGGAGAGAAGGAGATGACCGTTAAACCCTATAAGAATCAATTGAAGTGGAAGTACAATATGAATTTTTCATTTTCCCTTTTTTTTCCAATTCCAATTTAGAGAACTTCTTTTTTTTTTCTTTTATAGAGACAAAAAGAACAAACAAGGGGTATTATAGTCTAAGCGATCTTTACTTCAGAATTGAGATTACAGGATATTATATAATGAAGTGGGATTAGTTTTTTGACATTTTGATTTTCATATCTAAATTTTTAATTTTGACATCCCAAGGTCTAACTTTCAATGCTGCAATATAAAATTCTTTAGTTTGAGATAATTTATTTTTGACATTATCATCCTTCAATATTCTTGATATTACGTAAAATTGAACCCCTAAAATTTTAATTCACAATGACAAGACTAAAATTATACTGATAAATTTTTTAGAATAGATTTTAAAATTTGAATCAAAACCTTATAAATATTTTCAAAAAGAGTTGTCAAGGAACAAATATGTTGAGAGGTGTATATATAGAATAGATTGGTCACATTGTCTTGCGCATGTTAAGGCTAACCCAAAGAAGATTGAAGGTATGGTACGTATAATGGCCGAAACCATGTTCACTTAAGCAACTTGGAGGTTTTGGAACTTACAAGATACTCATTCCGTCCACCATCTTTCTTCTCATTTTGTGATAATATTTTTTCACTTCTATTTTTATTTTTGGCAATTCATTTTTCACTTATAATACATTAATGTGATTTCATTTTCTACTAACTACACACTACACATCATCATTAATGTGAGTCTCATTCTCCACTCACTATATATTACTCATTAACAACTCAAGTCAACGTATTTTATTAAAACTCGTGTCAGGTAAAAATGTGAAGGAAGATGGTGAAAGAATGATGTATTATATACAAAGATATATATACTATTATATATAGCGACGCATTTAACTGAATTACTATGCAAATATGTTTTTGCTTGGAGTGAGTGAGTGAGGCTTTTGTCATTTTAAAAAAAGTTGCGATTGAGGCTTTTGTATCTGATAGGATAGAGCCCAGCAGCTAGGCCCAAAAGGCCCAAAAGCCCAAAAGCCCATTGGTGTAACCGCCTCTTATTTGCCTATAAATATAGCCTCTAAGGCTAGATCAAAGAGCAGACTGAAATTTCTACTTTCAAGCTCTCAAGCATACATAATCTGTATTTGATATTTTGAGATCATAAATACATCAGCTCTCCTCTCCGTGGACGTAGACTTCATTAACAGTCGAACCACGTAAATCTTGTGCTATTACTTTCCACACCTCGTATAAATCTCACCTCGAAAATTAAGATCGAACACTGGCGCCGTCTGTGGGAAACGATATAAATTTTGTGAGTTCGATCCAGATTTCTGAAGTAAAAATACGATGGTCGGAGAAGTGCCGAAGTGCCAAACTCCTGACGAAGTCACCTCGTCACCTCGGCACAGCAGCCCAGAGGTCACCTCGTCACCTCGTCACCTCGGCACAGCAGCCCAGAGGTCACCTCGTCACCTCGGCAGGTCACCTCGGCAGGTCACCTCGTCACC
>JAPKLX010000001.1:7616822-7666286 GCA_026898415.1 Leonotis leonurus
TGGCAAAGCCAAAACTTCGTCCTTAGACAGAAGTGGCAAAGCCAAAATTTCGTCCTTAGACAGAAGTGGCAAAGCCAAAACTTCGTCCTTAGACGAAGTGGCTGTTTTAAAGCCCAAACTTCGTCCTTAGACGAAGTGGCTACATCAAAGCCAAAACTTCGTCCTTAGACGAAGTGGCAAAGCCAAAACTTCGTCCTTAGACGAAGTGGCTACATCAAAGCCAAAACTTCGTCCTTAGACGAAGTGGCTACTTAGGCTTTAACTTCGTCCTTAGACGAAGTAGCCACTTGACAGCCTTAACTTCGTCCTTAGACGAAGTGGCTACTCGTACTTCGGCCTCGTCTGCAGAAAGAAGCTCGGCAATCACATCGACCTCGTCAAGATCTTCACCTCGTCGATGATCTTCTTTTGGGGGGGATGTGATAGGATAGAGCCCAGCAGCTAGGCCCAAAAGGCCCAAAGGCCCAAAAGCCCATTGGTGTAACCGCCTCTTATTTGCCTATAAATATAGCCTCTAAGGCTAGATCAAAGAGCAGACTGAAATTTCTACTTTCAAGCTCTCAAGCATACATAATCTGTATTTGATATTTTGAGATCATAAATACATCAGCTCTCCTCTCCGTGGACGTAGACTTCATTAACAGTCGAACCACGTAAATCTTGTGCTATTACTTTCCACACCTCGTATAAATCTCACCTCGAAAATTAAGATCGAACAGTATCAAACTCATGTATTTTACTAAAACAATCTACACTAATAAACTAATTTATACACTTCATATAAAAAATAATCATGATCACTACTCCATTTATTCCATTATTTATAACACGTTTTATTATTAATACACTTTATTGAATATAAAACGTATCATAATTAGTGGAACGGAGGGAGTAATAATTAAGTCTGAAATTTATCATAAAAATATTAATTGGATAAAAAAATATAGAGTTAGTTTATTTATTATTCTAAAATATGACAATAAATTCAAGAAAAATTATTTTGGAGTGCTATAAGTACGGAAGAGCGTGAATGTTAAGAATTAAAATATTGAGGTCTTTAATTATTTTTATTTGAAAACACTTAGGAGCTTACTTGATCCTTCAAGTAAATGTGAAATGATACATATTCAACTATTTTTTTCTATTTGTATAATATTTATTTTAGTAATGCTTTTACATTTTTTACAATAAAGTTATGAGTAATGCTTTTACGTGAAGAAATGATTTGGTGATAAATAGGTTGATTGGTACATGTGGATTTCATTTTCATTCTGCAGTGATTTGTCTTTAGTTTATTGTCTTTTCTATGCATCCACCCATTCATATATTATCATGTCACTACTTTATTGAGATTTTGCACGTTCTTGGTCCACCGATTTTACTAAGTGGACTATTGGTTTTCAATAGATTTATATCTATGCTTCCATATACTACTGCAATTATAATTTAGAGCTCCAAAACTGAATATTAAAAACAAGAGCCCAACCATTGAAAATTAATACTCCAACCGTCTCAATAAACATGACATAAAAATTTTAGGCACAATTATTAATGAGAGTGTATAAAGTAGTGTAAGAGTGATAAAAGTGATAGGTGCACATGCCTTTTAAAGGTATGACTTTTATTATTTTAGAAATATGTCAAGCTTAGTGGAATGTCAAAATAAATAAATTGTGTCAAGTTTAGTGGGACGGATGGGAGTAATATTCTATTAAATTCTATATATAAATCCCTCATTTAGGAATTTTTTAATACAACTTTTAAAGTGTATGAAATGTCATCTCACATCTCACATCGTTTACTAAAATATGACCTTTATGTATTTATATATATCTTACCGTTCATTAGTGATTTTACTTATATATATCATGTATTGGATTGTTTAATTTATACTTGATTATTGATTAGTTAAAACATCAACTTCTTCGTACTTTTAGAAAAATAATAATCGGAAAAGAGAAACTTGATTGGTTGGGAAAAAAGTTAATTATATATCCAAAACCTTCCTTGGCAATATTTTTCATTGATTAATTGAACATAAAAACATAATTTTCAAAAATGATTTTGATTTTGATGCCTCTTCTAATCAAAGATTATTTAAATGATTACGAGAAAAGATATTCACATGCTAAATAAACTTGACCAAAATAGATATTATAAAAATTTACGGATTAATATTGCTTAGAATATTATTAAAATATTAAAAAAATTGTTACTACTAATATATGTATTGTAAGTCCCAACTCCCATGTGCTAAACGTCGTCTAATTTACATTTCAAATCCACTAACATTTGCGAAGTTAAACGACAAAAACTGCAATTACACTTTTTTTCTTCTAAATAACTAATTAAAGGGAAAAAGTATTACTAACCATCTATTTTAATAATTGTGATATATACTATAAATTAATTTTAAATATTTAAAAGTTAACTTTCACATTTTTAAATAAAGAAAACTATTTAAATTTAATTTAATTAATCTCGATGGTTAAATTTATTTAACACCACCTCCTACATATGTTTACATATTGAGGTAGGTAATTGTATTATAGTTATATGAATGGTCAATTTTGGTGGTCCTAAGTAAATTGAAAGACACATGTGACATTGACTGAACCCCTACTACAAAAACTCAAACTTTTACGAGACATAATATTGAAAATAGATTATCAAATAAATTAACAACGCAAACATATATAATAAATATATAAATGTAAAAAAGAAACGAGTCAGTTTAATATAATTTTATAAAAATATTTATTTTGATTATATAGGGGCCCAACCTCCCTAAGTGATAATGTTTGATTGCAGTATAGTATAGTGTAGTATAGCCCAACCCAATTCTATTTTCCTAGCTGGATAGGTCAGAATATATTAGATATTACTCACTACCTATATTATTTGTGTATCTCGTAATCCGTCCCACTAGACATGACACAATTTATATTTAACTGGATATATTAAAATAATAAATTATGTTAAATTTATTGGGACAGAGGTAATACTATCTCTTTGTTCTAACGGTGACAATGTCTCTTTTTTCGGACGTTTCATTAAAATTAACCGATTTTCTAGAAAGAAAAATATTTTTACCCTTTAAACTACTAATTCTCAATTTTTTTTAAAAATAATAATTAATTTTTTTAAACTCCGTGCTGAATTTTTTGGGACTAGTTTTTAACTGAATAATTATGGCTAAATACATAAACTAACTATCATTTGTGATATTGTACATAAACTATAGAATTTGCCACACAATACATCAACAATCATTTTTAATTAATTAATACATATGGTTACTTTTAGTCAAACTATTACATATGTAGACCCGAATAACACATGTGCATGTCCACGTCATGACGCCGTTCTGACTTAATATAAATGACGTTATTTTATTTCATTTATGAGTGTTCTTCGTGTTTATTCGGGTCCACGCATGCTATAATTTGACCAAAAGTAGTTTAATGTATTAATTAGCTAAAAAATAATAATTGGTGTATTGTGGAACATATTTTATAATTCACGTGCAATACCAAAAAATGAAGATTAATTTACGTATCAGTTAAATTTCGTCATCTATCCATTATTAGGTCCGTTGTAACCAGTATATCGTGATTTTATCCTAAATCTATCGTTGTTTAACAATGAATTTTTACACCATCGATGTTTCCGTAATTCTTTGTAGTAGTTTTGTTAATCACTTTATCTTTTATAGATATTAATTAATTAAAATATATATGAACAGTCAGTAACGGAGGAGACTTAACAAAATTATGGATTAGCATACATGTTTTTTTTTTTCCTTTTAATTAATGATAACCTGAATGTTCAATATATAAGAAAAAAATTTATGAGATGCTTTTCTCCCATTTCAAATCATTGGCTAACTATATATTGATTATATATATGTTACGTGTTTAATTTTATATTTTTATTAAAATTAAAATATTAATGATTTGGTATACTTATGTTTGAAATTAAAGATATATATATATATATATATGTTCCAAAATAAAATTTTAATTTATATTTTATTTCAATTTTATAGGTTTTAGTTTAATTTTTTTTATGTAATATTAGGATTTATCCCATCCAAATATAATATTATAAGATTATTATTTTTAATATTTAATGTCAATTTTAATTGATTTTTAGGATTTATAAATTTTTATATAAAATATATAGTTTTTAAAATTTAATTTTTTTCAAATAATTGTTAATTAGTATGATTTATTGTTGGTCCCGAAACGAGTTTAACTGAGTGTATGGGGGTGGGGGAATACACCAGTCAGTTTATGGCAAATTAAAACTTTTGTGTCTCCTGAACTGAAGGGAGGGTTTCAGTTAGAGTGATGAACTTTCAGTTAGGAATCCTTCAGTCTACACTTAGTGTTTGACTGATGGACTAATAACTTAAGTGTGCGGAATGTGGTGGCTTTAAATCTTACTCGTTTGTTTCAGAAAACTTAATGCAATTGTTTCTCTTTTCAATTAATCAATATTCAGTTGATGTTATAAATAAGAGTATGGAATACTGAATTTAAATGAGACAGAGAGACAGAGATTTGGTTTGCGTGGTTCGGAGATAAAAACTCCTACGTCCACGAGTACTCGATGTTAGTCGAGGGTTTCCAACTTAATGGAGAGATAACAATCTTACAGTGATCAACCGTGAAGGTTGGATTTACAGTCAAACTGATCACTACTAGCTTAGAGCTAAATCTAATGCTATGATTGTTCTTCGGTTACAAGATAATCGCTAAGAACACTAATGAATAAAACAGAGAGCTTTATGTGTTCAGACTGAAAGCTTGAGAGCTTGAATGCAGAGAGCGATAGTGAATTGATAGCAGAGGTAACCGGTATTTGAAGCGTTTGAAGCATCGGGGTATTTATAGTTCTCTCATAAAATGTGACCGTTGAGAGAGAAGCTTTAATTTGAATTCTTCCGGTTGGAGTCTTCGTCCTTTTTGCCATTTTAGGTGTCTGCAAAAAGATTTTGTTCACCTAACCGAGATTTTTGCCATAAAAGGAAATGCCTACGAGCTAGGCTGTCACTCAGTAGAGAACTTCAGTATGTAGCTTCAGTGCAGACTTCAGTGTGGGACTTCAGTACTGATCTTCAGTATAGAACTTCAGGAAGGCTCTTCAGTATGGACTTCAGTACTGATCTTCAGTTTGGCAAAGACTTAGCTTCTAGCTTCAACTTCAAAACTTCAGGTTGACCTTCAGTGGGGAAGGTCCTTCAGTTTTGGGATCCTTGAATCTTCAGTGGTAAGGTTCTTCAGTGTACCTGAAAAATCAGAACTCCCTAACAAGTGAGTTCTTAAAACACTAAGATTCAGTATTGGTCTTATTACATCTTTTCAGGGGAGGTATTGGAATCTGAATCAAAACACTTATAAAATATTTCCCAACATTTATTATATTATAATGAATTTTTCATTTTCTAAAAATATTAATTAAATCTATAAATTTAGTTATAGATATTAAATGTGGAATATAAATGTAAGACACTAAATTTCATTTCATCAAATTTATGTATAAAGTAAATTGATGTATTAACTAATATTTAGAAATGAATGTGTCATGCATACTCATAATATATAATAGGTAAAACATATTAATTTTACTTGCTACCTAAAACTTAATTCTTATTGGATGACAACCATATATATATATGAATATATGTACTCTGGCGTGCGTTTGTTGGCCTAATAGTAGTGAGGTTAATGTCCAAGGCAATAGGTCTTGGGTTCGAGTCATCCGTGACGCGGCCATGTAATTTAATGTTAAAAAGTCCTTCAAAATCATGAGGTATTCAATACGGATTTTAAAAAGTATTTTAAAATCTTAAGGTATTCAGCAGTCCGTTGACTTTAATTGTCTATAAATTTTCCTGGATTTTCTTTCAAAAATATATATAAATTGTATAATACAAAATCTCTTCTAACAATCGGAGATTTCAACGAATTTTCTCAAAAAAATTTACAAACCTAACTAAGAATGACAATTTTGCTCCGCCCGACTCAAGCCTGTCATGAAATTAATATAATTAATATATATTAAATAACATATACAATTAAATAAATTTAGATTTAATATTTATTTATATTTAAAAGTATAATAAACGTTAAAATATATAAAATGCAATTAAAAATATTATATATTTTTTATGTATTAAAAATAAAAAAATAATTTTAAAATTAATTAAAAAAATTACGGGCTTGGCTCAAGTCCACCCGATTCATATGGTTCTGAGCTTGGGCCTAATTTTCAGGCCCGACTGGGCCATGGGCTTGTACATATAACTGTGGCCCGGATCTGGGCATAAGGAAGTCTGGCCGAACCCGACACATTGTCATTCCTACTAGGAATGATAATTTTACACGGTCCAACTCAAATTCGTCCAAGCCCTACCGGATGACATTATTGTCGGGTTTGGGCTGATATTTAGGCCCGACATACCCAAATCCGACCCAAATATTTAAATATCTTATATTAAACCATAAATTTAAAATAATATAAATATAATTATTATTTTTAATGTATAATAAAAATAAATTAATAGACATATTAAATAAAATATATAAGTAAAATAATATAAATATCATCATTGTTATTAATGTATAATAAATATAAAATAAATATATTTTAAAATAAATTAATTATATATTTTTTAAATATGTTAAAAAAAATAATAAATTAAAAATAAAATATGAATGTCCGTCCAATCCACATGGACCCGAGTTTGATCTTGAATTACAAGTTCGGTTAGGCCATGGGTCGGGCTTGGGTCAATCCACAAAATTGCATGTCGGGATTGGACATTGGGAAGTCCGGTCTATTAACCCGACCCATTGTAATCCCTATCCCCGTATTCTATGAAAGTTTATGTTAAAAATGTATTCTAAAATCCTATCAAATCTATAAAAATTCATGTAAATCAATAAAAAAGTATGAAACTTTACACAGAGTATATGAATTTTCTAAATCCATTCACTTTTAAAAGTCCAAAAAATACAATAAAATCTGAATGGAATACATCCCTCTAAAAGACAGAAAGTGCACGTCAGAGTTAGCCGTAGCGCGCTGTATATTGTTTTTTTCTTTGGGCTAAGGTTCATTATCTTGTTCGCCTTCCTTCTCATCCACATTCATCTCTTTCCTCTCTCTCTCTCTCAATAAACAAATCACACAGCTAGAGAGAGAAAACTCCGATGTTTGAAGATGTTTTTATGTGTTTGTTCTTACATGCATGCCTATAATTGTTTTTTCTAGGTTTTATCAAGCTAAAAAGGCCATTGATAGTTTCATATATACATGATGGCAAATAATTAGTTTTGTGTGTGTGCACAGTTTTGCTTCATCTCTCTCTCTATAGAAAGGTTGTCTTCTGTGGTGAATCCAACGGAAAGGGACGAAGAAGAAGCCATCACCAAGAAGAAAAGTGGTTGAAGGTTTTTGGAGAGTTTCAAGCAAAGAAACAAAATTAATCGCCACTTCCACCTTAATTTCTTACACCATTTTCCATCGGCTTTAATTAGCCTTTTTCTAGGTCAGTTTTTCACTCTTTAGATCTCAAATACTCTCTTATTTCTTACATCTAAGAACAAGAAAACCAAGATCCAGCTTATAAAGAATTTTCCCTTTTTTCTGATATGCTAGAGGTTATTATTTCAAGAAGAAAAGGGGTTTTAGGCCTCTCGCTTCTCGATTCTCAAGTTGGGCTATTCTTTACAGAAAAGGAATACTTTAAGTTTAAGCAGCTCCTAGTATGGAAGAGAATAAGTCAAATTTGACTTGTGCTTCTGGTGAAGCAAGCTTTTCCTCAAGCAGCAGAAATAATGAGCATAGTAGCAGCATCTCTCAAAACCCAATCAAGAAAAAGAGAAATCAGCCAGGCCATCCAGGTAATTAATCACATTAATTAATTCACCAAATCCTTTACTATTCTTCAAGATTCTCTCACTATATTTTCAAGAAAAATTTAAAGAAAAGGAAACATCATCTCTATGTGATCTCTTAGACCCTGGAGCTGAAGTGATAGCTCTATCACCAAGAACACTCCTGGCAACAAACAGATTCGTGTGCGATGTGTGCAACAAAGGTTTCAAGAGAGATCAGAATCTGCAGCTGCACAGAAGAGGGCACAATCTGCCATGGAAGTTGAAGCAGAAATCAAGTAAAGAAGTTCGAAGGAAAGTGTACATTTGCCCAGAAATAGGGTGCGTTCATCACGAGGCTTCGAGGGCGTTGGGAGATCTAACTGGAATCAAGAAGCATTTCTACAGAAAGCATGGTGAGAAGAAGTGGAAGTGTGAAAAGTGTTCCAAGAAGTACGCAGTTCAATCGGATTGGAAAGCGCATTCCAAAATCTGTGGCACCCGAGAGTACAGATGCGAATGTGGAACCCTTTTCTCCAGGTATATATATATATATATATATGTATGTGTGTGTGTGTTTCTGTCTCCATTGATGATACTCATTTTACGACCAAATTTTAAGCTTGATAGAGCTGGCTAGAGAGTCTGTGCTTGAAGAGGGAGGAGTGCTAACTTTTGAATATGAATGCTAATGATTAATAACAGTACTCTATAGGATACTTAATCTTGAAAAGTATATAGTTCAAGTATACATAGAATGTGATTTCGTGTATGTCGATGATGTCATTTTCTGAGTAAATTTCAAATTGTGATTTAAGTATACTAAGTTAGTTCTTCCAAGAAACCGGCCGGCCAGTATTTCTTGATTATTCTTGCTAGTTTGCTTTATTTTTATTTTGTTTCTCGATCTCTTAATTTCATTAATTAAATATATATGCAGGAGAGATAGTTTTATCACGCATAGAGCCTTCTGCGATGCTTTAACTCAAGAGAGTGTGAGATCAAGCAACAACTTCCCTTTCCAATTTGCTCAAAATTCTTCCCAAACCTCCTTAGATAATAGCCAGCCATTTTCAATAAAGAAAGAGCATCAAAACCTCATCCTAAAACAAGAAATCCCACCATGGCTATCTTGCTCACCAATCATTGGTCCTGGCCTGGGCCCTCCACCACCCATTGACCTCACCACCTCCCCATCATTAATCTTTCAAGATTTTCACCAAAATCAAGATTTTACCCAAAATCATGATCACCATCATCATCATCATAACCAAAACCCGAACCCTAACCCTAGCAGTAGCCTTGGTCCCACCGCCCTTTCACCCTACCACCACCACGCGCCGCCGCACGTCTCCGCCACCGCATTACTTCAGAAAGCATCCCAAATTGGGGCAAAATCCAGCTCCCAACAATTCTCATTCACGAGGCCCCACGAGGGCGATCACGTGACTTTAGGCCCTAGCCCCACAGACGGCTTCGGCCCATTTGGCCAGTCACGTGATCAACTTATCCATGGTTTGGCTTCATATGCAGATAAAGCTGCACCCATGACAAGTGGTGGTGGTGGTGGAGGCGGCGCCACCCCACTAGTTCATGAAATGATGATGATGAACAACAACGGCGGATTCTATCAAGGGCCAGGGTTCAGCCACGTAGACTTCGACCAAGATCAACAAAGATTCCATGAAACCCTGGGTGGATTTAGCAGCAGAAGTGGCAAGGAAGGTGATAACTTGACGAGGGATTTCTTAGGATTAAGGCCGTTGATGTCTCAAAACGACATCCTAAGCTTAACTGGCTTTGACAGCTGCATCAACAACAGTAATTCTTGTGAAGAAAATCACGACCAAACCCCCAAATCTTGGTAAGGTTGGGACCCCTTTTTTTCGTCACGATCTATGTTGGGTGCGGTCCAGTTTCAACACAACTGTTAAACATTCGGGGGCCGGCTCGGCCCGTATCACGAACAAAACAGTGATATGTGTCGGGGATGTCCTTGTTAGCTAGCTGGCTAAAATACTCTCATGCTTAAGTCAATCTTTTTCTTTTCTGTGTATCTCTTTGTTCATCGACCTTGGATTATTTTGATAAATCTTGAAATATTAAACCCTAGCTAGTTCTAATATACTTATAAGTTTCTTTTGGGCGCATATTACTAACTCAACTGATGCAATTGTTATTTAATTATGAGTTGAGAATTAGGGAGCACCGAGTATTAATGTTGCTAAGGCGAAACTAGTTTGTAAGTATATGTAGTGAGGGAAATTTTTATATATTGAAATTTACAGAAGTTTGTTTTCATGTTTTGCGTTTTAAATTAATTTGTTTCGAATTACGTGCAGCGACGTTTGCTTACAGATGTGATCTAAATAGTTTAGTATAAAAAAAATTTACCAAGCAAAAATTAGTTCGGGATTTTAAGGGAAAAAATTAGCCAATTATATTAGTCTATTCCTCTTAAAAGCGGTTATAAACCTATTAAAAGTGGTTATAAGAGAATTGATAGATAAATTATAAAAAGTAAAATGTTTTGTGCTATAAAAAATTAAAAAGTGAAAATTAGTAATTTAAAAGATTTTTTTTTTAAAAAGTGATCACTTTTAATTCGAAAGTCAAAAAAGAAATATGATTACTTTTAACTGGACGAAGGTAGTAATTATTAACAGTGCAGTTATTTTTTGAAATGTTATGTACCATATTTTAGTTAGAATCTATGTTTCACTTGTTATATTTATCTTTTAGAGGACCGTTCCACCATTTGTCATTGTTGGCACAACTTAACATGTTCACATCTTATATTTAATGTGGCATTTGCCATGATCTGTAAGAGTAACCATAATTTTTGTTTTTTCATTTTTTTTATTATTTTCTATTCAATAATATTAAATTATATATATCATAATCAATAAACTCTAATTGTAAAATTAGAATTAGAAAAATTTTATTAAAAAAATTAATATTTATTTATGTGGCATACTATATCATTCGCGGGCGTATTAACCTCACCCACCGTAGGCGGGTGAGTGTTTACCTTATCTTTTATTTATTACTTTTCTCCCTTTGTACTGATGTTAAGCTGATAAAAAGAAGCACAAGATTGAAATTCAATGGTTGCTCTTGCTTGGAGCACATAAGTGCACCTTTTCCTATATAGATTGCATGATATTGGAAAGGTTTAATTTAAGTAAGCAAAGTCTACAAAAAGGAATCTAACCATTTTCAGGATGGTGACACACAAATCCTTGTTCAACTTCATGGAAAGCAAAAAAAGTTATCAGTCTGAAAAAGAGAGTTCATCTCGATACATCTCTTTTCAACCCATAAATAAATTTAAAAGAATTTAAAAAGAAGTTGCAGAGAATGTTTTTGCGCAAAGATAAGTACATTGGAATCAAGAAAAATCTTGAATTAAATCAGAATAACAGTACATGTTTTCTTAAGGTGTTGCTCTTGCTTCTTTGTCGTTCTGTAAATGTTGAATCCCCAAAACTTTGACTATTGGGTAATCAAAAGTAAAATAGTGGTTGGAGTACAAAAAAGCATAGGATTCTTTCATAAGAAAAAATACATGAAAGTTGTGTAAATAAAAATATTATTGGTAAGATTTTGCTGTTTGAATGCAACAACAAAAAGATGGGAGATGCTGTTTGATTCCTGCTGTTGGTGCAAGTGGGATTCAATCCCAAGAAAAAAAAATATCAGTTCTGTCTCTCCCTTTACATAAATATATGTATATATTTTGTGTGTATAGATATATGTACTTACATTGTGTGTTGTACTTGTCATCAGTAACAATTGGACGTCTAATATTATAGTGCTTATATAGCTTTATAATTGCATGCTATTAAAAAATTTAGTGACTTATGATGGTGTGACACTGTAACTACATTCTCAAATAACATATTACAAATTAGCATGTGATATATACTCTCAAATGTCACTAATAATATTAGTAACATGCAATTTTGATTCGGTGACACATATATAATAACTACACACCATAATACTACAGATCGAATTGTTGGTCTAATAGTTGAATTGTTAAATTAAAAAAATAGAATTAAAAAGGAATAAGAGGAGGAGACTTAGTTGGTGCATTTTAGTAATAATTAATTGATTTTAGTGTTCTTAGAAGTTAAATACCTAATATGGGAGAAAATGGGAAGACCCCAAAAGTAAAAGGAGAGAACAAAAAGTGTCACTTATCATTTCATATTAACTAGATGTATGTCTCAATTGAATCATGACATGTTAGAAAATTTAATCATACAGATCATGATTGAGAGAATAAAATAAATTACTGCTATCATTACCTTAATTATATAGTTAACGATGTTCCCAATTAAATGATCTTGTTAGCACCAATAGGATGAAATTATTCTAGAAAGTGATTTAATTTAGGGGTAATAGGTAAAATTACTCACTTTTATAAAATAAAGATAAAAAATACTCATTTTTTACAATAACATGATAAATTTCATCACGTGCTCATGCTATTCAAGTTATTTTGAATTTGAATAAGATGAGCACATGATTAATTTTATCATGCTATTATAAAAAGTGGATATTTTTTATCTTTTATTTTGAAGTGAGTATTTTTTATTTTTTACTTATGAAAATTAGTATTTTAGCATTAAAGAGTTTATTGGTAATATTGCATTTGTAATTATTTTAAGATTTATATTATGTTGATGTAATTTCTTTTAAAAGGTGAATTTTTTTTTTTTATAAAAAGCAATGTTGTAAAAAAAAAATTGAAGCTTATCCCTTAGACTCGCCCCAATTTATGTAAGGTTTACGCTTCATTGTCATTGTTTTAAGGTCATTTGAAGCAATATGCTTTAATTATAAAAAATAATTTAAATTTGGATTTAGTTTTGTAGTCTTTTGTCAAAATGAAGTCAGCGACTCAAATCCCTCTTTTCTTAATTTCGTGCCAAAATCAATCCGAAAATTATTAAATTGAACTTTTGTTCCTTATTTTCTAATTTAGGTATATGTTCTTTTAATAATTTATTTCATAAGTTTGAGTCTTACACTTCAAAACATCTTCAGACTCAAACCTCGTCTCATTTAAGCAAAATACCTTAACGACACCTTGGACTTTTCACAAGTAAATTGTCTGAAGTTTGCATAAAACTCAATTACTCGGATCAGCTAAAGCATCATCGTGATTAAAGTTGATCAAAACTCGTTCAAAACTCAATTACTCGGATCAACTCGATTAATAAATTAATACACACACGATATCGAACAAAATTTTTGATGATAATCGATTCATCAATGTGTTTGATTTTAATCGATACATTACATTCCCAACGCATAGACAGTGAAGTTTAAAGTAAAACACAAATTTTCTTCACGTGTTTATCCATCAGTAGAATAAAACCTAACACTAATGGCTGCGAGGTACTGTTATGCTACAACATTATTTAACTGTAGCCTTTATATTTTATTTAATTGGAAACCTTAGTTTTGCAGCTTCAAGTTCTCATTTTGAAGATGATGGTGGAGCATCATCTTTTGTTTCCTGCTTTGCTGAAACAGCAGCGGACGCTGCCGCAGTCACAGCAGCAGCCGCAGCACCAAGCTTCACACCACCGGCAGCTTTCATCGCACCTCCAATTTTAGCAAATGCAGCTATTCCTCCTACAAGTGCAGCTCGTAGCGCAACTGTTGGTTTCACCGACATGGTATCTGCGATGAATACCTTACAATCACTATATAGCTAAGCTAAGGTGAATTATCTATGGACAGGAAAAAGGCAATATATCTGAAATTTCATGGTAGTGATCAATTTTAATATATCCATACCATAATATTTACAGATATTTTTTACAACTATGTATGAATAAAGATGAAGGAAGTAATAAAATTGAGATTTTTTTTTACTTTAAAGGCTAGCATAATGAATATCACAAAGATGGAAAATCCTAGATTTAAGCTGACACGTCGATCAATATATGCAAAAAATGTCCAACATTACAGCATGATCGAGTTATACTCGATCTCTATAAACAAACAAAAAAAAAATCAGAAAGCCAAACATGTTGGTTAGGTTCTGTTTACCAGAGCATGAACTTAATTATCTTACAAGATGTTGGATTATCAACATTCAGCAATAGGGAGTGAAAGATAATCAATTATCATAGGAACAAAAATAATCATACAAATTCATGGAAATTCAACTTAGAAAATTATCATAGGAACAAAAATAATCAACTGTCAGGCAATGCCTAGGGTAAGTGGAAACTTAAGAAGAATTTTTGTTCCAATGGAGACTAGTATAAAAGGCTGGACGCAGTTTGAGTGTGTAAGGATTAAGGAAAATGATCAAAAGCTTCCAAAAGAGATATGAGGATCCAACAATACAACTTAATTTGATGTTTTAAGACTTGCCTGCCTTATATAATCAGGTCCGGTTATTCAACATTCGTAAAAGTGTACAATCTTCTAGCAGTCACACCAGAAAAACTGTCACATCTACCCTTTGATTACCATGCCATTCTACTACCTAAGCAAATCCAACTCATAAGGAAAAACCAGGCATTCGGATTTCGGGTGGCCAAACCAGGATTCCTACTCTGTACTCAATACTAAAACATAGCTTCATATATCATCAAGACTAAACAACTAAAGCCATCTGCTATCTAGACGAATGTGCAACTACAAACATTCAAATCAACTATATACGTGCAAAAGCAAGGGATTTCTCTCAGTCATGATCCCCTCCAAGAATATTCATGATTATTTGAGACTTGCAATGTCTCACACAATAAGTACATTATAATCATTTTAAATTTATACTGCCTCCGTCCCACTAAGTTTGACACACTTTCACTTTCATTATTGGGATGTCCCACCAAGAATGACACATTCCATAAATTGAAAAAGTTCTCTTAAAAAAGGTGTGGACTCTACCACCTTTATCACTCTTACCCTTCTTTACACAATCTCCTTAATAATCGTGCAAAAAAAAAAGTGCCATGCTTAGTGACCATTTAAGCCAACAGCAGCGGCCTGCAACCTCACTCCAAAGTTTCAATTAAAGAGCAGAAACCTAACCAAATTAATCCTCACAGTGCTAGGAATTAAAATGCTTCTGAAAATTCACTTTGATATCTCACAGCATTGAACGACAATCCAAACAAATCATAACAAATATCATTTCACAAATCAGACTCATAAAAAAAAAAGTACGTTGTTCATAATGAATCTAAAATCCTCCAAAACGAAAAAAATCAGAAATGGGAAAGTAACAAAAATTTCACATATAATGCGCACGCGCACAGCAGGAAAGTAACAGAAATTCACAATGACAGAGCACAAATTATGATTGGAAGAGATTACTGAGAAAATTGCAATCTTTATTATATTGAAAACTAAAAGAAGAAGAAAAGCAAACGAATAAGCAAATGAATAAATAACCAAGAATTAAGCAAATTATCGACGAATAACCAGAGAATCTAACCTCAATTAAAGAAGTTGAAATTTTTGTCAACGGAGTTTCGCAATTCAGCTTCTTCCTCTGGAGAGAGTGATAGTATAATTTTGAATTGAATCTCCCATTTCCTAATTTTGAGCCTGAAATCGAGTAGATACGACGTCGTATGATATAGTGAGGAAGCCCGGTTAGACTTGTTTGGGCCCATACTGGAAAAAAATGACTGTGGATCCGAATTGGGCCTTTTGGATCCGACTATATTTTTATGAAAACTAGTATATGTTCCCCGTGCGATGTACGTAGAATTAATACATACTCAACATATTTTCAATCATAAAATATGTATTGTGATGATAAATTATATATATTTAAAATAAAAATTTTAGGATAAAATAATCAGATTGTACAGAGGTATCTCATTCCGATTGAGGTCATTTTGGATTAGATCGGATCAATCTCAAAATCAATTGTATTTTACTTTCACAATCTTATAAATATCAATTTCCAAATCGTGCCAATGTTTTTTTACGGCTCTAGACATGTATTTTGATTGATGTGTTGAGTATATTATTACTGGAATAAGTCTTATACTATTTATTAATTAAATACGCGTTTCGTAAATAAACTAAAAATTAATAATTTGAAATATGGTGAAAATTAATAGATACGTTGTGAATAATAGAATAATTAGTGGTAGGTAAAATAATGACAATTTAAAGAAATAAAATAATATATATCGACGATATATTTAAAATCATATATTTAAATATTTACCAAAATAAAATCATGTATATTTTTTATGCAGTAATTAAGATGAATAAAGTGTATTAAAAAAATAATTTGGCTAAAGCGTATTATATATTTGCGAATTTTGGATACATCTTGATTTATTGATGATAATTAAGTTGTTTGTAGTGTGCAAATAAAAATATCACATATAAATTTTAATATATGTATAATAAATTTATATAGTAAAGTTTTTTAAATGATCGTAGTTTTTTCATATTAAATTTATTTATTTCATATTATATATCAAATTAAAGCTCTTGTCGAGATCTTTAATTTAAGATGCATATTGCATATGGTTACGAGAACAAAATAGAAATATTTTATTAAAACAAAAGGATAGAGGAAATAGAAAAGTAATTATATTTAAATTTATTTAATATTATAATAATTTTAAAACAATAAATTATACTATTAATAAATTTCTGTGTAGTGAGATATTATAATTACCGCATGAGATTGCACGTTCTTTTAAAAGTAATTGTTATACGTATAAGATTTGGCGCTAAAAGGTGGTTAGTAAAATCTTGTTTTTATATATTAATAGATATATTTTATTAGGGTATGTTTGGTAGTCAAAATAAAATATAGCATAATAAAATTAAATTTGTATAGTGTATAAGGATGATTTTAATCTCTTCACTTCCTTATGATTAAAATATAGGAAAAAATTGTGATTTTTGCACGGGCCTATTATTTAATAGCGGACCGACGTATTAATCACATTTGCTACCAAACGCATGATTTGGTAAGATAATTTAATCTAATCTTATTATATCATGCCTATCAAACAAGGCCAATGTATAACATAATAAAATTAAAAAAATTATAACACAAGTCAAGCTACCGATATTACTATGTTGCGGCGTTTACTTTGTATGAATAACATTATGAAGGATTGAGTATTTAAGGGATTAAACTTATGATTAGATAATATTTATCAATCAATCCATTGTTTACTACAAAAGAGTGGTAGAGTGATTAAAATTGAAATAAACTTAATCTATTGTTTAGTTTGATTGATTAAATAAGGATTAAATACAATTTGATCAAATTGTCCTTATAATTTAAAAGACTTGAAATTAATGATAATTACACACACTCTCTCCCCCATTAATAGGGGTATTGGTACCCAACCCATGCATTATCTGGAACCAAAAAGTGCACTTTTGAGTAAAGGGTACCGAACCGATTATTATACCAGTTAATCGATTCTCGACCGGTTCAGTATCGATTCTTTTCGAAAATCGATAAAAAAAAACAGTTTTAAAATATATATAACATTATATTTCTTTTTTATATTCTAAAATATAAATATTTAAGCTAATAATAATTCTAATGAATATTTTCTAACAATAATTTAATATAAATACATTTAGTTTCAACTTAGTAAATATTTTATAAAATAAAAAATTTGTTTTTAATAAATATAAAATATAAGTTAAATATAAAATTGAAAAGGAAAGTGAAATTGGGGTTTGTAGGTACATGGAGGGATGAAGGGTTTAGTTGTCGTTTCAATAACAATTATTTATTCTGATTATTATGATTTTTTCAATCACACTTATTTTGGGATGATTAAGATTAGATGCTTAAAATAATCAAGGGCATTGAGTTATCCCACAAATTTTTATCATTTATAGTAAACATAGGATTAATCTGAATTAATTTTATTTACTTAACCTAATCACGCAAAGTAAATAGGTGTTTGGTTTAGTAGGCCCCATAGAAACTGTCTACCTGAGACTGTCCCTTGGCCCGTAGGTCCTGACACAAGGTTAGAATTCTAGCTCTTCCAGAGTGGTATCTCACTGATGGCTCGGGCCCCCCCGGAAGGAGGCCTTCTTCGCCTTCCACCTAAGCTGCGCAGGAAAGGCCCAAACCCAATCCCAGGGAACAGTCAAGCTTCATAGGGTCTTTCTGTCCAGGTGCAGGTAGTCCGCATCTTCACAGACATGTCTATTTCACCGAGCCTCTCTCCGAGACAGTGCCCAGATCGTTACGCCTTTCGTGCGGGTCGGAACTTACCCGACAAGGAATTTCGCTACCTTAGGACCGTTATAGTTACGGCCGCCGTTCACCGAGATGTATTAGATTGATATGATAAAAAATGATAGGATTATTTGAATTATATAATTATTGTTTGGTTTGATTAATTATAGTGTTTGATAGTTAACTAGATCCAATATAAAATTATTTCTCAACCTCAACCAATATTTAATAAATCAAAATGATGATCATGTTTTTCAATCAAACAAACAAAAAATCGTGGTGTAACGTGTATCATCCACTGTTCCGGTCATGGAATAGATGAAATAAATCAAAAAATGGAATTTGAATTGTTTGTTGACACAGACAAAGTCAGGGAAAACCTCTGAAATTCTAGCCAGTTTCAAATAGATCATGATCGCCTGATGCCTAAAATGTAAAGTGGGTCGATCTATATGTATATCAATATGTAGATTAGGATTATATGAGGGGTATGTTATTATTTTAGATCTAAACAATTTTGATGAATTACCCCTATAATCAAATTAAATATGTGTATAAATTATCTCAATTATAGTTTGAGATATTAAACAAATCAAATTAAGTCAATATTTTTAAATGTTTTATACTTTTCTTTTTAAGTTTTGTTTCATTGATTTTTTCTTATCGATTTTAGCTAATTTGATCATTTTTTATTATTTTAATTTATATAAAAATAATAATATCAAATTGTTTCATGAGTAAATAAAATTTATAATAATTACTTTCATATTTTATTTATTGTATAGTTTATTACTTCCATGCAGGTATTTAATTAACAGACATTTTGGTGGATATTTTGTGGATATATCGCGGATAATTTTTACGGGTATGAAGACTAATTTTCCATATTAATAAGCAAAAATTATAATGACAGCGTATATGAATATGAATAGTCATTATCCCTGTCTATCATATCCAATTGTCATCCTCAATTTTGACTCACCAACGGAATAATTCTTCATACATATAACATTAATTATTTGATGATTAAATAAATATTTTTCTGATCAAATAAATAAAGGGTCAATCTTTTAAATTGTATTTTAAAATTATGGTATAAAGTGTTTGTGTACCAATAAATATTACACGAGATAAGTCTTCATGTAACAATTATATTTTGTGACGATATAATATTTCATTAACATGGATTTGCAATAATAAATCATAAGATAATGTAATTTTTCACCAACACATTCTACATAAGATAAAGGGATAAAATCTAAAATACCCAATTTCATAATTAAAAGATAAAAAATACTCATTCAAAAATAAAAGATCAATTTTACCCAAATTATATGATTACATGATGAATTTCATTAGGTGCTCATATATTTCATTCACTAAGCATATTGAATTACATGAGCACATGAGGAAATTCATCATGTAATCATGTAATTTTGGCTAAAATTTATCTTATATTTTTGAGTGGATATTTTTTATTTTTTACTTATGAAATTGGGTAGTTAAACCCATTAATCCTAAGGATAAATTAGTGTAAATAATATTTATTTATAATAATTTTTCAATTTAGATCATTTTTAAATAGATTAACCCATTTTAATAATATTTTTTTTATAATTCGTCAAAGTATATTGTTTTAAAAATATTATATTTTAAAATTTTTATTTATAACTTATAATATAAAATAATTTCCCGTCGGATTACACACTCGTATATATATATACTCCATTCGTCCCATTAATAACGACTCATTTACTTTTTACACGAAAATTAAGAAACATTCAATATTTGTCTATTGTACAAAACCCAAAAAATACTCCATGTGCATTTGTTTACCAATAAGGAAATGAGTCATTATTAATGGGACGTCACAAAATAAAAAACGGATCGTTATTAACGGGACAAATGGAGTATATAATAATACAGTTCTAAGACTTTGAACCCTACAGTTTCTTTTCTCTCCCTCTTCTTCTATAATATTTTTCATTATCTCATCTCTCTCTTCTCTTTAGTATTTACACAATCAATTAATAGAAAAAAGCGAAATTACACACTACAACAAAACTCTCAAATAGTGACACTTGGGTGTAGCTATCATGGGTGTCACAAAATT
The DNA here is from genome assembly GCA_026898415.1 of Leonotis leonurus. NCBI lineage: Eukaryota > Viridiplantae > Streptophyta > Magnoliopsida > Lamiales > Lamiaceae > Leonotis > Leonotis leonurus. Next base: position 7,637,044 of record JAPKLX010000001.1, read on the forward strand.
TTAAATGCATGTCACTAAAATTATTAATAACATTTAATGGTAGTTAATTTTGTATAGTGACACTCTCAAATACATGTCACAAATTATTATTTAATAGTTACACTTTTAAATGTCACTAAAAAATTTAGTGACATGCATTTAAATTTTGTGACACCCATAATAATTACACCCAAGTGCAACTATTTGAGAGTTTTATTGTAGTGACAACAAAATGCAAATTTAAGAGAAATTAATTTGAACTATGACCTAATAATTAGAAAAGCTAGGCAATATAAGATCAATCAAATCCATTAAAAAATATTACATGCATATTAATGTAACAACTTTGAAATGACCCTATATATATGGAGACATTTAGCATAGTCTTTCATATTCTTTCAACCAATTCTAATCAATATCCAATGGCTTCTTACAAATTGACCACTTTAGTTCTCTTCTCATTCATATTGGCTGCTTTGTTTGTTCCTCATCACTGTAAGTGCATTTTAATGCTTGGATTTACCAATTTTATGTTGTTCGAAGTCTGAGGCATGCTATGAATGAAAATATCAATTAAAAGAAAATTTGAAAAAATATTTATTGCAATATTATATTTAATAAATCATTAAACTAGTTCTCAATTTGAAAGAAGACAGTCAAAAAATAACATATTGAGATATTGCATAATAACATTTGTTCTCAAACTTAATTTGTTTGCCTTTTTGTGTGTTGTGTTTTTCTTTGTAAATATTGTCGACTATAGGCAATGAAGATGTGGCTAAAGAGAGCAAAATAGTAATTGCATTTTGCGAAAAAACTGAATGTGTTGAAGTTAAAACTTGTTGGTGTTGTAGCATTCCGGTTAAATGTTTTGTTACTGAAGAACAATGCAATCAAAACTGTAAGCAGAAGAACCTACGTCAATTACCATCCCCATAAACTCTCAACATTTCTTACATGTTTCATATGCAATAAATTAATATATTGTTTGTTACCAAATGTTTCTTCGTGCCACTGATACATTTTATGTTATTTAATTCATTGAAGTAAATATGTTGTGGCTATAAAATCCAAGATTATGAACTTAAGTACTTATTGGAATGAAAATATTTTAATTTTAATTATTTAAGGATAGATTTTTAATAATTTAATTTAAAAAAACTCGAAAATTTCAAAAAATTTTAATATTTTAATTACAAAATCATCATTGAAAATAAATTCTAATTGATATTTTGTGTTGTTATATATAGATGGGTAGACTTTTTTAAGCCCGGTATTCGATTGAGTCGTAAAATTTTTTGATTAATTCTTTCGGGCATGATTATTTTCGGACCTTAATTTTTAAAGTTTAACCCTACCCAAATCCTGAGTACTTTAAGTAGGCAGGTTTGGTCGAGTATGTCGTGACGGCTTTATCCGCGATACATATGTTGATGAATGAATTATTATAAAAATTGGTAGTTGATTAAAAATATTATTTTAACATATATATTAAAAATTCAAATAAATTGCAGATGTTACTACTCCATATTATAATGTTATTATAAATATTTTGACTCATAAGAAAAAAAAATTAAGTGAGAAATGTAAATATATATCTACTATTCTTTTTAATAAATGAAAGATCGTGAGATTTTTTTTTTCTTTCAAAATAATTTATTTATATAAAAGTATAAAAAAATATATTTACCATTCTTTTTAATAAATGAAAAAAAATAGAGCAGTATTAATTCTGAACCTGTGCAACATATGCTAGCCACGATCTTGGTGTTGGTAAACTTATCTGAATCGTTCATAATTAGTATTTTTATCGCATTTAGTACGCTTAGTTTGGTACAATGACTTATGTATGAATGTTAATAATAATTAATATGTACCGATATATACAATATTGATTATGAGTTGGCAATGAAATGACACAAGTTATAAAAGTACTAATAAGAAAATGATTTATATATCTTTCTCTTCTTTTGGGATTTATTGTGAATTCAAGTACAAGTTTAATGATTGTGATAAAAATTAAAATATATTGTTGGCGTGGACGAGTTCTAATTCCACATATATACTACTCTCTCCCTCTGCGTTTGTTTGATACGTTTTGACCCAACACGTGTTTTAATATAGTGCTTTGACTTTAGGTGAAAGAGTGTAGTTAGTGAAATTTGGGTCCCACTTATTATTATTATTATTTAATTGAAGTGTCTGTGATATAAATGAAAAATTTAAAATATAACAAATATTAGTGGACGATCCAAAATGACAAAACGTAACAAACATTGATAGATGGAGGGAGTATTAAATTATTGCAAACGTGAACACAGCAACATGACAGCTCTCATAAATCACATCCTTTTCATTCACACATAAATTGACCACCACTATAAACTCAACTTGGAATTCGAATGCTCAATATATAAAGCGTGTTTATTACAAGAGTGTATTATTTTTTAAAAATATAATCTTATAAAATATTCAATATTTTAAATATATTGTGAATCATTTTCTCCACAAAAAATTCGCCATTATTAATTATTAGATCGTAAATTTATGTAGTAGTAAGTACTTTAAAAGAAAAATATGGTCTTATATTTAATCGAGGAAACAGCAACAGCTAGCTAGCTAGCCCAACTACTACTGTCCAAGCAGGTGCTCGATTTATTGAGACTTTACCAAACATAGTATTGAAACAATTTCCAAACACGTTCGGACTTGGGAAATTAAAATGTATTTTGATATTATAATTACGTCTTATATGTTTTTAGAATGTTTTGTATTTCTTCATTGGATACCAATTCTGGATACTTTTTCCAATAATTAGAAAGCAGAAAACGACTAAATTAAGACACCAGTAGAATAAGGAGGAAATTAAGCTAATTAAGCATATTCTCACATGCAGCATGATACATAGGGTGTGTATCATTTTTTGTTCATTCCTCCGAAAATATGTCTATTCTTTGTATTCTATGCTAATCTCTGACAAATTGAATGCCGCCCACGTGCATTTGTCGTTGTCAAAGTATATTTCGCAAATTAATATACAAAAGTATTATCCCTTTTCAGAAAAATAAATAAAAATGTAGTTGCATTGCGGATGCATGGAATGTAATGCATGATATAAGGTGTTTATCAAGAATATATTTGAAATTCATGTAGTTTGTTTGTGTTCACTAGACTAGATTATCATTCCACTTAATTACTGAATGTCTAAAGACTCTAAACTAATTATAATTAGACATTAGCAATGTTGCGTTATTAGTGCAAATATTAATTTTCTAGCTCTCCAACTAATTATGGCGCCAAAAAGTCAATAGAAGGTTGCCAAATCTTAAATTAAGTGAAAGAAAGAGACTAAAACATGGACCAACCAACATTTTCAATAAAAAGCGCCAATTAAGCCTATATATTCACGGCCGTCCCATTCATATTGAAATTGAGTAATAAATATAAACAATGAAAAAGGAATTCAATTAATCAAAGCCTATAAAATTAAAGACGTAAAATATATGTATATACGGCGATTTAGATCTCCTAAATCATATCTCAACATCACCATAATAATAACAAACACATCATTTCAAAAAATATAAAAATTTAAATAAACAACAAATTAAAAAATGGGTAATATTTTGTTTGCACCTTTTTGCATGAAAAATCTCTCATCATCTCAAACAGTCCATTTGAAGATCTTGATTCTCGGATCAACTTTGCACTTTGCTTTGGAAGTCGTTGCGAGCGACGCCGTTTTGCCCGTCGGGATTGCGATGCTAATCTTCTCGCAAGTAACCCTAATTTTCAGTTTAGGCGTTTTGATTTTCCCTATTTTCACTTTCACCTTCGTGTCCAGCTGTACCTTCAGCGCCAGACTCCTGCTCTTCACGCTAGATTTCAGCGCCGTCGGGTCGGCGCTTCCGTCGATCGGAGCGTTCGTGCTCGAGATAGCAGCCTTGAGCGTCGTCACGTTTCTCTTTCCGTGAGCGAATGCCGGAAACGATCCGCTGGCTAGGTCGACGCCGCTGGAAAGAATTCTGACAGCGGTGGCGTCGTAGAAGAACGCGATCTCGCCATTTCGATTGCGCGCGATGAGCGTGACGTTGAAGGCGGAGGTGACGGTGGTGTCGGTGAGGTTGAATCTGGAGAGCTGGACGGCGGCGACAGAGAACGACGGCCGATGCGGGCGGTAGATGGCGAAAAAAACGCCGCCGGCGAGGGCGGCGAGGAGGAGTATGAGGATGATTAGGAGAGTCGACCAGAGGCAGAGTGAGCAGCAGCAGCTCCTCCTGGAACCTCGCCGCGGCGGCTGCGGACGGTAGGCCGGCCGCGTCGCGTTGTAGAGTTGAGCTTTGCTCGCCGGGAAAGTAGGATTAGCGCCGCGATTTGCGGCAGTAGCGGTGGGAGTGGGGGCGGCGCCACCATTGGCGGTTGGCTTTGCTGCTGGGTTATACGCTTTTTCCGTCATGTGTAGATAGAGAGAGAGGTACTTCGTTTAGTTTTAGAGAGAGAGAGAGCGCTCCACTGAGGGAAGAAGGTTTTGGAAGAATATATGAAGACAGAAATTATCAGAGAGGAGAGAGAAACTGCTTAACTAATGCTTACTGTTAATTGCTTAATTTACAAAAATGTTTATTACTATTCAATTCCTAATTAGGACTGCTAAAGTATTTTATTTACTAAATCGTAAAATTGTGTAATAAAAGAGCTATTCTCTGTGATATATATTGGGAAACAAACAGACAAATTAATTAGCAGTTAATTTTGATATTTGCTAAGAAAAAAATTAATTCAAGCATTTTAGTTACATACAGGTCATGTTACAGTCAGAGTCTATGAATAAATTAAACAAAATAATTGAAACAAATTTGTCATCAATGTACAAAGCTTACAACTTCTAATTAATCTACATTAATATTACAACTCTAGCTAATAACAATCACATGCATGTCTAGGATTTCAAGAAAACATGAACATATATCATACTCCACGAAAAAAGATCAGAGAACTTAATTTGATGAAATTTATATTCTTTAGGAAATATTTATATCCATATATAGAATATATATCATTAATAATGATAAAATAATTAATTGTTTGTCTACGGGCTAAAAACTTTAAAGTCAATTTTCACCACTAAGTACTAACAAATTACATTAATTAATTAAATCTAGTCTATTAAATGAAATGGTAGCTAGTTTAGTTATGAGGAAATTAAAAGTGGAGAATTGTAACGTGAGTCCAACTAAAAGGAATATGTTATTTAGAGCAGCTTATAAAGATGTATCCAGCTCACCTAAGGTTGGGCTCCATTTTCTTTTACAAAGTTTTGGTAAACATCTTATTTATAAATTGGATAATGATTCTTAAATTATTAAGATATATATGAAATCTACATTCTTCATGTTTATCCCAATAATTGTTTGAGGAAATTTATATATCACAATAATACCTTAATATATATTGTGATATTCATTCATCAAAAACAAAATAATTAATCGTGTTGTTACTCACAGTCACAGCCCTTCACCAATTAATTATTTGACTCTAATAACTTCACTCCCTTTTAAAGCTGATCTTCTATCAATTTTGATATCTTATTAGTGTAATCGACACAACTCACACAATACTCTATTTACCTCAATTTAGCTTTCTACCACTTTTCTATTTATTTTGACAATTAAGGAGAATATCTAAATAATCCAATTTAAAATATAATCCAAAATATGTTTAAAACATGCCAGGGTACTAAGATAATTTGGGTTCACATATCAACATTTTCTTTATCCAAGAAACCATAATTTTTATTTCCATTCTCCAAATGCCAAATTAACTGTTTTAATTTTAAGAAAGTAAAAATTACAAGCACTACTAACATAATTCCAGTTATAGAAAAAGTAAATTCATGTTATTTATAAAGAAAAACACATAACAACCATATTAATGGCTTATTGGGTTGGAATGCTTATCAAGTTGACCTAATAAAAAGATAAAATTTTCAGATTGAATTCGGATTTGGTTCGGGTTATCTGAAATATATAAATATATAATTTAAATTTTTTTATCACTAATAATATATATTTATACAATAGTATTTGATTGGGTCATTATCGGGTTGTTATCAAGTTGGGTTATTATCGTGTTGTGTCAATCTGAAAAAATCGTGTTAGTTTGGGTTCAGGTTGAGTTCGGATTTGAACCATTCAGGTTGAAATTTACTATATCTTTAATAAGTTGAGTTCGAGTTTGACCTTAACAACTTGGATCGTTATCAAGTTGATCTAATAACGACCCAATCGACACCCCTACACGTATCATGATGTAGAAATCATGATTTTCATTCATTATTACAATAATTATTGAGTATATATATAAAGTGTAATGGTATCCAAACTAAATAAATAGAAGGAAATTTGGCATAACGCTAAATTCTATATGTTAATAATTCCAAAATTAAGCTTTCAATAAATCGGGAGTTCACTTGATTTTGAAGGAAACATTAAAATTTAAAAGTGTATTTAATTAGCTCTCTCTATTTTTTCTTCCAAAATCGAGTTCTTCAATCCTAAAATCTTAACGCAATTTTGATGTGTTTGAAGTACAATCAAACTCATATTCGAAAATAGTGAAATTAATTAATTATAATTTGTATCACTGTTTATACTCTAAAAAAATTAAAAATATATTGGACTTGACTAATTAACGTTTTTGATGGAGCAAAATGGATTAATGTTTGGAAACAAAAAACCTATAAAAGGTTTGGCGTAACAAATGCAAGCAAAGGAGAGAGTAACCCTACACCATCCCTCACCTAATTATTTGCTTGCTGTTTATCCAAACTTAAGAAAATTAATCTGTATTAATCTGTATTATGCAATTTTTATCTTTATTCACTCTTAAGAAAATTAATCTGTATTATGCAATTTTTATCGCTAATTATCTTTGTTGTCTATAACTTAAGCTATATAGGTTAAATAAGATCCAACAATAATAATAATAATAATACATATTATTTATTAATTTCGGTAAATTATTTTGTTAGTAAAAAGATATATATTCCAGGCTATCATTTTGGCCCGATACGTAGACAAAATACATAACAAAACAGGTCTAATAATATAAATTGGATGTGTAAGAATTGATTTCCAACGACAGGGAAAATGGTTTATAGGTTTTAATAATATGTTGATGAATATTTGAAGTCAAAACACAGTCTACATGTATACAGGTATATTATTTCCCCATTTCAGATTAAGTACTCTATTAATAGTTTCTCCCAAAATAAGGGCCATCTATTTCTTAATCATAGTATTATGCTTCATTTATAATTATATACACTTTAAGTTGATGAAACAAGATACACTACAAAAAAAAACTCACTGAGTTGTTGGTCCTCATCATGTGCTGGTAACAAAAGTTGATACATTTCTCATAGTCACTCACAAATGAAAACTAATCATCATAACTCAACACATGAATATATATGAACGAATTAATTGGTAGAGTTACAACTTATAATCACGTAAACGTCGACATATCTGATAACTCTTGAATAAGAGTTATTTGTTGTCTTTTTATTCCTTTATTTTGCCTTTTTGTGGTGTCTTTTGTTTATTTTATTTTTGTGTGGTTTTATTTTTAGTCTTGTTTTGTTCTTTTGTTTGGAGAAGAGGCAATATAATTTCCCATATGCCTTTGTGTAAGAAAAGGAGATAAAATCTGGACATTTATTGCTGACTGGGCGACAAGATTAGAGGAGAGAGAAGTTGTCCCAAACTAAAAGTCAAGAAAGGGGGCTGAAATTCACAAAGGGACAAAAAGGAGGGTAGCAAGGTCATTTATTGGTGTTATTTTGGGAAACCTAGTAGCTACTTCCCAGTTTGCAGCCGCAAGAAACAAGAAAGTAAGCTGGAGATTACATTATACGTGAGAAAAAAGAGAGAAGGGAGAGCTGCTGGAGCTGGTGGAAGCTAGTATACAGCTGGGGAAAGAAGAGCACAACTGCAGCAATTTTGGAGGGAGATTGGGAAATCACCCCCTACACCTCTGTTCTTCTATTTTCCTTCTCCTAAATCTGTATTTAGAATGCTTAATATGCTGAGAAACAACTCTTTACTTTCTGTTTTTATTTCCAGAATGAGCTAACTTGTATGAGACTTGGGTTTGGAATGATTTTTGCCTAACTTAATGAGAATTATGCTCTGCTTTCTGATGCTATGAAGTTCTTTTCATTTAGCAGCTCTTATTCTATCTTTATTGTATGTTTGGCCAGCATATTATGAGGATTTAGATGTTGATAATTCTGGAAAGGTTATCGATGTTGGAAAATGTTAAATGAACGCTAGCTTATTGTTTAGGAATATTCATTAATCTGGTGTGGCACTGGTAATTGGTGATGATCTGATATTTAATTCAATTTAGCTTGGTATAGGAATATATGAGCTGTGTTGATTTAATTTTATGCATAGGTGTTGGGAAATTCGTATGCTAAATATGAGAATTACGCCTCTGTAACGAATTGCTGAAGTAAATGCTGTAGCAATAATCGCGCAACTGGGAAATAGGCAAAACGATTTCTAAACCCGAGTCCATTTTTAATCTGTTTGATATCTGATTTCTCCGTGCTTTTGGTCTCTGTTTCCGTTGAATCTTGATTTGCATATTTTTATTGTTTAATTTCAGTTGTCAATCTTGTTGCCTTTGTGTTGTTTGCATCTTGAATTCTAGAGTAGAAAACCTCCAACTATTGATTTAAATTCCGTCGTTTTTATTTTCTGTTGGTTGAGCATGTTTTAGTACATTTTTGCATTCCCTGTGGATACGAATCTGGAATATTTCCTTATATTACTTGTGATTGCGTGCACTTGCGCAATATAAATTGTGTTTGTCATTTTACACAACAATATCTTATCTTAGAATTTCAATTCAATTACAAGTTGAAATAGTCGCCACTTTCAACTTTTGTAAATTGATGTATGTTACCACAAATTCCTTCTACAATTACAGGTTTTGAAGGAATCCTTTTACACGTGACACGTAATTAAATAGGGAAAAAGAGAGAGTAGTCTGCAGTAGGACTTTTGTATATATCCATTAATATCATCTACAATACCTATTAAATTAGTTTATGTGGAGCAATTGCTTAGTAAAGAATAGAGCACTTGCAATACGAAATTCCATGCATAATTAATCTTTCTCGGCGCAAATTTTCAGTTTCTCATATGTAGCCAATTGCACTCTATAAAAAGTGTAATTTGCGCCTTAGTGCAAAGTATAATATTAGAGTGAAAATCACAATTTCTCCAGTATAAATAATTATTCTTATGTTTTCTTACATTTTATATATTTCAATCTAATTCGTGCCTAGTTTATCAATTTATTTAGTTTATAGTATCCAGTACTCACCATAAAGTTCAATTCTCATTTACTATATAAGTTTCACCAAAAAACTTGAAATAGTTTCATTTATTTATACGATAACTATACAACTAAAAGGACATTGTGGTGCATTTGTAAATAAATTGAGTAATTATTACATGTATTTTAATGTGGGTATTTCTTATATATGAACATTTTATAATTTGAATATTTTTATGTATTTTAATGTGGGTATTTCTTATATATGAACATTTTATAATTTGAATATTTTCACACATTACCACTTCATTTATTGGGCTTGGGCCTAATGAACTTCGATTATTTTTTAAGAATGAATTTCATTATTTATTTAATTTCTAATGAGATCCACCCTCATATATAATTTTAAAAAAAAAAAAGCAACAATTTCTTCTCCTCTAATGTAAGATATTCACAATTATCTCATAGTATAAACTAGAATTTTGAAATTTGAAACAAAGAAACATTAAACGTCGATAATGAGCAGTTTTACTGTCTAGAAATATTGTTTAAAAGAAGCTGCATAAATGTTGCTCATATTAGTACTTTCTATATGATGAGTTATGTATTTATATTAAAAGTGCATAAATTACCACAATATATTTTTATAACAAAATTATAATGTGATAATATATTTAAAGTTGTAATTATTATATTACCTTTAAAATAATAATATCACAAAAGGCAAAATTAATTTTAGAAGAATCCACTCTTTTACGCACTCTTATAATTAGAGTAAATATTAAGATGTGGTTGTTGAATAATTTATGTCACTTTACCTACCACTGTAATAATTATTAGACAATATATAGCTAAGGTACCACTCAAATTAAATTTCACTTTTTTGGCCCATAATGTATGTACTCTGCCAATGCAACTACTAAACAGTAGTACTAATTTATTATCTATTTCTTCATTTTAATTTATCTACATCGTCATTTTAATTTGCCTGCATATTTATTAGCCAATTCCTTTTCTGGAAAATAGACTCATTCATTTTATACATATAGCTCAATTAAAGAAAATATAAAGTAGGACCAAAACTCCACTCAATACACAATATATCTTGAGTAAAATTATTTTTTTAAAACACATGTCGAATCAAAATGGGTAACAAATTTGTGGACGCATGGACTAAAATTTTGAAATTATTCGACTAAAATCATTTAAAAGAGTAGGCCCTCATAAAACACTAGACTTATTTGAAAGAAGAGCTTAAGAATTATAAAACATTATTCATTCCACCTTCCGAAACTTAAATTGAAGAGCTGCATTTCTTCATAACATACAAAATGGGTCATAAAAATTCCAAGCGTGATTCAATACATACTTAGATTTCCACTTCTAATGATACAAAACTGAAGATAAAGCAGCACAATCAGAATCAAAGGTGATGAATAAATATATAAGAAACAGAACTACAACACCAACACTCATATATATATATATATATAATCTCCGACCTCTGTGATTGTATTCCCTTCTATGCCATAGATTCATCATGAAACCACAAGAGCCTCCAGCACTTTGCTACAGCTAATTAGGAGCCGGTAATGTAAGGAGCAAAATGCAAATGAGAAAGCTTACTCTGCTTTTTTGTTGAACTGGGGACTGGAGTATTCCGTTCCATTTTCAGAAGAAATTACTCCAGAGGAAGCACTCGAAGATGTTTCACTTGAGTTGGTGGTAGGGTTCTGTTGAGGACCTGCATTAGCAGGCCTTTGGCCTTCCTCTGCCAGCTTTCTCAGGAGGTTCATAACAGTTGGGAGAAACTTGGTTGACAATGATAGAATTCCAGGTAGCTGTAAGAGTAGAAATGGAAAAGAACAAACATAAGAATCAAGCGTTAATTAAATTATTTTTAAGTATTAAATTGATCTTTAAATGCCTCAAACATGTGGAATTTTTTGATGTGGAATCAATTGAAAAAAACTGCTCAGCGATCCAAAGAAGGGAAACTCTTGTACAACAGATATAAGTTAAGGCACAATCAATCATGGAATTCCCAGTCTGAGTAAACTTCTATCATTCTGCCCCAAGTTGATGCATGTGTTAATGTATTATTACTAACAAACAGATTCGAGTTTTAATGATACTTCTGCTCTACCCAAGTCTCTGACGTAGAACTTCAAAAGTTAAACTAGCAGGAGTTGGATGTCGTGAATTAGACATAAGAAGAAAACAAGCGAAGTGAAGTCAAGGCAGTTTGTACACAGAAAATTTACAAAAATGACTTACAGCTCCGTTTCTGAATTCACCAGAGATGTCTAACTGCACCCAGAGGGCTTTTGTAAGCAGAAAAGCAACAAAAATGACACCCAAGTACAATGGATTTCTGTTCAAAAAGAAGAATGACACGAGCAGAAGATCAGTGAACAAATTGAAATGGTCTGCTAATAAGCAATTTCCACTGCCACCCAGAAACAACAGATCAAATTTAGATAATGAGACTGGATTACCTCAACAGAGTCATAAATTCATTAAAACCCAAAACAACCAAAGCAAGTATTGCCCATGGAGGTGGTAACCAGTTGTTATTTCGCCTGCTAGCCTCCTGAAATTTTGATAACAAGAGAGCTTAAGAAATCACCTAAAACATGAAACCTACCTATATAAAAATGCAGTAGCAAAAATAATATTATAATCTATATAACATGGACTTTTACAATGCATGGCAGGTCGATAATTTCCCAGGACTGAGTATGCAATGTTATACCTGAGCAGCGATTGCTTGACTAACAGAATACTCGGTCTCCGCTTTAAATTGCCTCCACAAAGATTTACACTGAACTGGTGTTAATAGGGTTTTTGATGGTGGAACCTGGATCAGGAAAATCAAACAGAAACCAAGTATCAATGCCTAGGTGGATAACATATCACTGAGCAATCAAATGATTGAATCAAGAAGAATATCAGATTTTATTCTACAAAAATATCTGCAATACAGATGTAAGAACTTGTTAGAGCAAGAATCATTATACCTAAATGATTTTTCACTCTATAAAAGCATTTGTGCCAATAACATAATTTTAAAAAGCTATAGCTAACTACCTCCTCCCAACTACTCGAGGCAAGAGGGTCGACTGAAATATCCCTACTGGTAGCAGCCCCACTTTTGGGATCAACAAGGGCAGAGGACAAAGTATTTTCGATGGAATCAGCATCTTCATCCAAACGAACAGCAGCCAAAACAGAAAGCAGCTTCAGAGACTGGATCCAGATATAAGAAGTTTTGAATATGAAAAGGTTAATACTGTAATAGGAGGAAACCAATAATCCTACAAAAGATAAGTAGTGAATATTGACATACAGCAGAGCGAGCAGTTTTGGTTATTGCTCGAATATCTTCCTTCCCAGTCCAAACACGTGGTATTGAGTCAGAATCATGGCTAAATAATGTTGAAAATCTGCCAGCAATAGCCTGATCAGTTCACATACACAAGTACGAGAGAAATCTCGAAGACACTGCCGCAGGTCACAATTTGTTAAACAGAAGAAAGCTCAAACCTGTCTTTCATACGGATTAGAACTCTTGCAGCTTCTTCTTTTGACTTTGCTTCTACTACCCCTCTTGCATAATTCTCCAGCCCCGCAAGCATTTTTTCCTTCGTTACATCATCAATTTCAAAACCAAAAAGTGCACTAGAAAATTCACTAATGGCTGCTTCAGTCTCGCGGCGAAGTAGCTTTCTTATTGATGGCCAAGTGTTATCACTGGCTCCGTCTAACAATGACTCAACAGGTGCAGCCAATGCTTCGTTCAATTTTTTCTGCCAGTGAAATCTATCAGTGGGAGAAGCTATTTAACAAATAAATACAAAACAGGTTCCCATGGAGATTGTCAGTGTGAGCTAGACATTACATAATACCGAGATGGATTAATTTTCAGTTTAATATAATTCATAAAACCAAATACTTAAACTCACAAGCTACCTGTTTTCTGCTGATGGGAGCTATGAATTGATCCACCAAACTTGATAACAAATCAGTTTTAGTGATACATACTTGCATAAACTAAAAATTGTATTATTTGATTATTTCTTGGCACAAGTTTGGATTGCTACTCAGCTACTCTACAAAGCTTGAAGAAGTCAAATTTATGCATGAACCTACTAAGAAGCCCTGCATATTAGAGATTGGATTAAGCAGGCATTGCATACCTCAAACAGGGTAGTAAGATCAGACAACTTGGCAGCACGAACTGCAGCAACATGTGCATTTATATCTCGACTAAGCTTCTCTCTCACTTTAGAAGAGTCCCACTTTGTTTGACCAATGTGTGCATCTACAAATAATACAAGCTACCATCAAATCAACAGTGATTTCTGATATTAAAGACAAGTTCAGCAGTTCATTATTCACGAGAAAAATGTTCTCAAACTCATCAGCTACCATCCTAGAGCTTTACACAAAGAAAAATATATATCCAGGTAGCTACTATCAGTAATGCTTATGTGCATTATTCAAATTGCTTTCAAAGTGACCTTTTTCATGTTTGAAAAAGTTAATCTTATAATAAGAAAGCAATCCCCAAACAACCAAGCCACAACAAGCATGGGTTTACATGGTATATAACTGTACCTGCAGATGCCTCATCGAATTGTGCCATAAAATAATCGCAGCAGTCACGAGCAGCCACAGCAAATCCTTTACCCTCGTTTAAGGCATTATCAAATGCTTCTTTAAATCTGTCCAAGGTTCCAGAGCGTATGTGCCCCAACATGGACTGGTATGCTGGTTGGATGAGCTATTTATAAAGAAAAAGAAAAAGAAAGCATACTGTCAAAAGAAAAGAAAACTAAAACAAATAAATGGATGAAAGTGACATAGAAACTATTCACACCCTCAACCCCTGGATATCAACTCTTGTATATCCAAACTACCAATGTCAGGCCAATGAAACAGTACTATGATTTCATGACCCATGCATGGTAATTTCTGTGTATGTATATCGGGCATGACGCATGAGAGGTTCAAAACAATAATGAAGCTAAAGAACAATTACTTGCAAAAGCTTATCTTCCAATTGTTTCCGCTTTGATGTTCTAACACCTTCATCAAAATATGTAGTCTCCATATCATACCTATTAAAGCAAAGAATACACACAAGAAAAAATTTAACATCTTGACATTAAGAGAGGCAATATAAGCAAATAGTCAAAGCTAAAAAGTGGTTTCTCTGGAAGCTTATTTCACCCAAGGCTGACCAATAAAATAACTCATTTTCTCACTTTTTCTTGATAACACAGTTTTCACATTCATAATCAAAAAGTGTGTAGAGAAAATGCATTGCTTTAATGCATTTGTATAAGCCCATGACAGCCCCATTCGAATACAATAAAATAATGTTTTTCAAATATTTATTAAATATTTAAATTGTAATTATAACTGTAGTTGTCAACTGGGCTGCACTAACCAGGCCTAGGCTCGCTATGGGCTGCCCAGGATCGGCCCACTATATTAGGTTATTAGGTGTGTTTGGCGAGCCAGGCCACCGTAGGTTAAATGGTCTGCTTTTGGACCTTATTTCTAACTCGGCATAAGTCCATAACCGAACTTGTCTTAAGCACGGCCCATGCCCAACCCAGACTCATCTCGGGGACCAGATACTTTGAAATATCTATTTAATATTATAATATAAGACTCAATAAATTTAAACATATAAGCTATATTATTAGTCATATTTGTATAGATTCATAAAAAAAAACCCATACAGAAGGCACTTGAAACTCATCAAATCTAGCATTTCAAAGCTCAGTTTAGCCCAACCATCTCAGGTCCACCCAACCCAGTCCAAGCCCACTTCACAAGTGGTCTTGAAATAGGCTGGGTTTAAAAGAGCCCAGCCCAACCAGCCGAATTCGTAGGTGGTCCTGGGTTGTGTCGGCCCTAAATAATGGTTGCCCAATGAGGGCCTATGCCAAATTAACAACTATAATTCATCCCACATTGACTTTGAGAAGAAATTAAAGAGGTTTTCTAAGTTATAAGTATTTATGTCTTATCTATAATATAACTATTTGTGCCACATTGATTTTGAGAAAGATTCCTTTCTTGATAAGATATTAACACTTGAACTTTCCTAAATTTGTTTCTGCATCGGGCTACCTCTCACTTTCCAATAGATAGCTCTTCTTTAGACTACTTTATGAAGAAAAATCCCTCAATGAAACTTACCTTGCAAATTTAACTATAAAAGTAGAGGTATCGTAACAGAAAATTGACAGAAATAACAAAAATAATATTATATTAATATATTTAAACAAATATAATATATATAACAATTTTTCGGGTTGGTCGGGATTAGAAATAGGGCCAAGCCCACTCACAGACATATATTTCAGGCCTGATCCACCCATTATATCCCTGGGCCTGGCCCATTTTTTCATGTTTGGACCATGTAGGGAAAAAATTCCATCCCTACCGAGGAGTGTCTAAGGTTCCTTGCATGCTATTTCAGTGGTGAAAGGCAGAACCCTTACGTTATTGTAACAAATTGGTTCTCAGTCAGGGGCCTAAAAGACTTAAATTGCATCTTAAATTTGCCAATTCAAGGACAAACCTTTAAAGTGCTCTTATGGCCATGGGAACTTCTAAAATCTCATCATGGCATGCAAATGTAATAATCATAGGAAAACTAGGAAAGGATGCAGACGAACTGTTCACTTACTCTGATAAGCAAGCATCAAGAATAGAGGTCAGCTTCTTCCCAAATCCAGGTACAGGTTGTGATTGTACTATTTCTTCTAATTGACGCCATGCCTTCATATTACAGGACAAATAATTAATGAAAATGCATTCTTATAGGCGTACTGCTCAATAACCTGTAAAACTGCAGAGTACCTCATTCTCAACAAAAGATGAAAACTTCTCATTTGCAATCTCTTCACAGCGTACAGTGGCAACCATGACCTACAAATAAAGCAGCCATTAATGGAATAGAATCAACTGAACTGTTCAGCGTACATTTCAGACAACACTGAGTTTAATACCTTGTGAGCAGGCAGGTCGAGGTCCTTATTTTCCTTAATGACCTTCCATATCTGCTGTGCACTGAATGAAAATCCTGAAGCAGGCACTACGCCACGCCTATCCCCAGCAAGCCCACCAGGTGCAATAGAATGGAAAAACCGTTGTCTAAGACTCGCCACCTTAAAAGTAGAGCACACAAGAATAACCAATGTAAATTTCATATCTGCGAAAGAAACCACCCATTCTTCCCCATACATTCCTCAGTGAACACAACCCTTCCAAATAAAATAAGAACAGCTAGGAGGAATTCAAACAAGAAGATGAACCTGCTCTTTAAATTGTTCTTCCTTCTCTTCATAACTAGAGAGAGCGACAACCTCAACCTGCCAATCAATCAAGTAACAAAAGAAATACAGTAAAATTTTGAAAAACTACAGAGCAAGGCAATATTTATTAATCAGCAATATCTTACATTGAAAAATTCACTTAATGGAGTTTCTTTATGAGCTTCTGGCTTAGGGACTGAATCCCATATCTTCCAAAAGGTGGGCAGAACATGGAAGAAGAAACATTAGAAACCAATTGCAACAAAACCAGAAAAAAAAAAGGTACAAGCAACAGCATAAGATGTACCTTCTGGACATCTTCTCTTAAAATTGGCTCCAAGTTTTCCAATGGTGTCTATCACAATCAAAGGAAACAAGAATGTTCCAGCATTTTACAATTAATTCAAAGGAACAAATGGCACAAAATCTATATCTATATTAAAGCAAAACCAATGACAAAAAACTTTCCCGCCTAAACTATAATCATCTATTAATTTTCACCTTTTTTAAATTATTTATTAATCAATTATAAATTTTTATTTTACTTACAATACACATATTTAATTAATAAATAGTACTCCATCTGTCCCACTAATCTTGACCCAATTTTCTTATTAGGATGTCCCACTAAGAATGACACATTCCAAAAATAGTAAAAGTTATCTCTTCAAAAAGGTGTGGACCCTACCACATTTATCACTCTTACACTACTTTATACACTCTCCTTAATAACAGTGCCCAAAAGTTTTGTGTCATCCTTATTGGGACGGAGGGATTATAAAACTCTTATTCTACTAACAACTCAGCTCATCCATTAAAATTATACATAGAGCCGTCAAAAATGACTTGGGCAACCTGCTGAAAATTGATAGTTATGTATTGTGAAGATAAAAACCCGATTGATTTTCAGGCTGACCCGATCCAAAATGACTTAAAGCGATGGAATAATTTAATGCAATATGATCATTTTATCCAAAAAAAAAAATTTAAACATGTTAGAATCCACGTGAAAAAAGATTCTTATATCGTTTTATTATGGTTATATATATATATATATATATTAAAATTTCATTTATACAAAACCAATTAATTATTATTCAAACTAAGCAATACTTTTTTCATCTATTAATAATGTGTTCTTATTTTGAGTCGTACACCAAGAGTATGTTGTTTTATTTTTTTGGACATGGTTACATAGAACACAATATTTTAAATCTTACCTATATTCTATTTGATGTGTTCTTTATCCAATAAAAACTTGAAATGATTTATATTTTTAAAAATTTATGTCAATTTCATTACAACACACTCTTTATGATCAAAACAATTATTGATTATCTATTAATCACCCGTGCATCGCACGAGACCACATACTAGTATCTTGTTAATATACAGAACTAAGCGAGCAGTATCAAATAATATATAGGAAGGAATTCATACCTTGGTTTTATCACGAATAACAAACATTAAAGTTGTCCTACGAGGGCTGAATAATCTCATCATAGCCTGTTCATAGTAAGATAAATCAGCATGTCTATTGGCAAATTTAGACGAGATGTGCATAAATTTAAAGTGGTGGTCTACCTGGAATACAGTTTTTAAGAGGGGTTTATTTGCAGCCTGTTCACGTCCAATATCATGACACCACCTGCACATAATTTTTTTCCTTTAGCGCCTAAGGATAAACAAACATAAAACTGCAACAACTAGATCATTATTAGTTGAATAAAATAAAGTACAATAACAGCCACTTCGACCAAAAACATAACAGCCAGATCACTTTTTGTGATATCCAGACTCTTACATGTTAATGAGCACTATGTCAGAAACTGCAAGAGCAAAAAGAGCACTCTGCTTTTCAAATGCAGTGTCGTCCTGAAAAGAAGTACCATAGAAAGAGAAGTATAAGAGAAGATGGTTATAACTGAACTCATAAAACACACACACATACGCACAAAGAAACCTAGAGCTAATAAACAATATCATCAAAACAGGGATACCTGTTTATGCAATGTTTAAAGAAGACTGAGGGTGTGAAAAGTAAAGACAACCACATATACCAGGGTGCAATATCATCTTTCAGAAATCCAAATTTACTACACTTAAAAAGTAAAGTATAGGTAAAGAACCATCAGAAGCTTGCAATAAGGGCTGTGCATCAAATTGACAGGAACAACATTGAGTGCTAAATGGCATGCATTAAATCTCTCTAGATCTCTTATAGGACAGAAGATGACCCATTAAACCAAATGTATGGATGCATGCTAAGTCAACAAGTAGAAATTTAATAGCACCTCTCCTCTTTCTCTTCCATCGCTACCCTCTAAGTCCATTACGATAGTACAGGGCTCAATGCCAACACAATGTGCCATCCATATGCCTTTTGTGGTTTGTGACCTGAAAATTCCAAATCATCAGTATTGTTACAAAGAATAAGAAACGTAAAAGTTCAGTCAAGAGGTACATGCCTCCCCCTTAAAGCATCCATTTCTCTGAAATTCGTACCAAACAGGTGGTTCAACAATGTACTCTTCCCTGCCAAATTTAATAAAGAGTATTACCAAATATCAACAGTGTACGTAAATATTCATTGATGGAGTTGGTAGCTAATTTAGAATATATACATGCCACAATTACTCCAAATAAAAAAATATCACAAAAAATTATTCGAGCAAACTATGATCCTTCCCTGAATGGAACTGATTAAACAATAATACAAAAGCCCAGGTCTTTTAAATCCAAAATACATACCACTACTCTGAGGGCCCATGATGGCTACAACAGCATAAGACAGCCCACACTCGGCAAGTTTAACTTCCTTCACGAAATTATCAACTCCCACAACATTGAAAGTACCATCCCCTTCTATGAGGTGAGTCGAACAACAATGGTCTCTTTTATCTGGAAAAGGCAAGTAAAAGATTGTATTAACATGCAAAAGAGAAAAATAACTTCTGAAAATTCATCATTTCCTTATGAAAAATCTAGTTCAGTAATGTAAATTAGCCTCTAGCACCATAAAAGGATCCAAATTATAATGAGGTGAAAACTTATGAACACATAATCGGATCCATCAGAGACTAAAAATACATAATTTAATTAAACTTATTGTATGAAACAAAAGGACGCCAATGAGAAAGCAAAACTATGAAGTTGCAACTGCTACCATTCTAATATATGGTAAGAAGTTCCTATGACAAACATATAATTCCACTATTTTCTTTCATCCTGTAAATCGACAAGGTAAAAAAATTTCACTTCAAGAGAAACAGGTTGACAAAAAAAGTGATGCTGATTGAGATAAAACTAATCCAATACCAGACTGAAGCTTGGCCAACTAAATGACAATCCAAATCTCCATAATTTTCCGCCATCGACCATCTATAGTATCAATTTTCATTCACATGCACATCAAAACATCACAAGATACCAACTTTCAAATCACCACGAGCTCTAGTCAAGATTAAACCACATGAAATATTGCTGAACTTAAAATCCAAAATACGAACTCCATCAAAATCGTTCAGAACATCAGCGCACCAAAATCCTACATCTCTAAGACACTTAAACTGAATAACCACTAAATCGAAAAAAGAATGAACATAAAAGCTTACAATTTAAACCTATTCCCAATCCAAGTCTGAGAAACTGAAAATAAGCTATTCAACTAAATTTACAAGTGACTTTTGCTAATATTGACATTTCAATCTGCAAGCAATCACTTCATTCGAATAGATTACTGAACTTTAAGATTCTGCTGTGCACAAAACTGAATAATCAGTTCAAAAGCAAATGGATCGGAAACCTACCCATATCGTCGAGTAATTGGGAGACTCCGATCAACGGCGGCGAGATCGGAGAAAATGAGGATAAAAGGAGAAGATCGAATTTCAGCAGATGATCTTAAGTAGGGGGTTTATTCATACAAATACTGGTGATTGTGATTGTGTGTGTGTGTGTTTGTGCGTGTGCACTTTTATATCTATATTTGTGTATTGTATATATATTCTCTTTTGAGTCGTGAAGAGTAAAATTGACTCTCGGACGATGGAATGAAGAAAATTATAAATAATAGTAAGAAAATAAATGAAGAATATTCTGGAATTTGTATTTATAGCTTTAAAAATATTTATATTTATTTTGAGTTGGTTTTATTTAATGTAAAGTGCAAGAATGGGTTTTAACATCATGCATAATGAAATTTTTATTACATTTTTTCAACTTCAGATTTCAATGAACAAAAATTTTAAAAAATCATGACGTTGCTTTTTTGAAATTTCCCCTGTTACTTAATGAGAAAGTTATTGGTGATACTAATACAAAAATTACTTGCATAATATCAAAAGAAGTAAGTTTACGTTGCAATTAAAAGTCGAAAAATTAGAAGCAGTAGTCGTTTGGTGAAATGAAGTCAAAATCGCATATAATTTTCATATACCAATAGGGTCGTTTGTTTTGCCCGACGATAGGATTGATAGGATTATAACTTTTAAATTTCTACTTTCTTATCCATAAAACTTTCATCTCTTTATGAATTCAATTCATTTTTATGCCTCTTAATCACTCAAATGTTTGATTATATAATCAAGCCAAATTTGGTGTTGGCTTGATTATATAATCAAGCATTTGAGTGATTAATGAGCATAAAAAATGATTAAATTCATAAAGTGAGTGAGGATTATGAATAAGAAAGTAGAGATTATAATGTTATAATCATATTAATCCTATCACGCAAACCAAACCAACTCATACTATATAAAATTTACATATGTAACTTTATAAGATTATTTTATTCGCGCTTGATAAATGCGCACATACATTTTATTTACAAATTATGAAGTATTTATAAATAAGGTTGAAGTATAAAAAATATCATCATTTAGTACATAATTTTGAAATGAGATACACTAGAAAAAAAAAAGTTAAAATATGACATTTATAAAAATAATGGAGGAAGCACCAGTTAGAATTAAATTTATTGTAGGTTCATACTCACTTTATTAAAAAAAACACGCGCTCCAATCAAGGAAATGAAAATAACACGAGATTTGTTTACCATGTTCGTCCTTCAACTACGTTTAAAGGGAGATACGAATTATAATATTTCACAAATTTTGTAGAGAGACAATGATATTTATATAATAGCAATCAAATCATAAGATCATTAGAATTAATATTGAGCAAAAAACATGGGCTCAAACTCCGTGACTGATAGGATGTGACCTCACTACCGGACCCAAACGAGACCCGAGCCCAAGAACAGCTCGGCCCAGAAGCCCATCAGCTCGGTCCAAAGGCCAGCCTAACGTAACTTGACTTCGGCCCACAAGAGTAGTTCGGCCCAGAGGCCCATCATCTCAGTCAAAACCACTACACCGGATTTGGCGCCTCTCCAACCGCAACTGTCATATGATTAGACTATAAAAACTAGTTCCTAAAGCTAGATTGGTAGTGGATTCACTGTAATTAGAGATCTGATTATATCAATACAAAACTCTCTCTCCGTGGACGTAGATCTCATTAACGATCGAACCACGTAAATCTCGCGCTCCTAAATCTTATTCCCTCACCGTAAATCCACTCTGAAAAACCCACGATCGATCACTGGCGCCGTCTGTGGGAACGATATAAATTTCGTGAGACCGATCAACATTTTTCTGGGTGGAAATACGATGACAAGGACTACCCGCTCCAATGCTATAACTGCTGCTGCAAAGGGAAGGCGAAACCAAGCGGGGCCGTCTGCCAACCCGCCTCACGCGTCCGAGCATGAGGATGCCCACCTACCATCTGATGGGCCACCTATAGCCCGTCACCGAACTCCCGAGGGCCATGTGGAAGATGTCCAATCGAGCCGGCCTAATAACCCCGTTAGCAGTAGGGAGCCACACCAAGAAAGTCACCGACGTGAGAACGTCGTGCCACAACCCCAGCTCGGAGACGCGCTTAAAGCGTATCTAGATCTCCATGGGCAGGACTTCCTCAAGTTCGCCGACAGACATCGGCAACAAAGTCAAGGTATAGATAAAACCGAACCTCTACCTCGACAACCTCGGTCACCAAGCCCCCGGATTGTCGAGAGAAGACAGGACGACCTTCTCCGAAGACAACGTAATCGCCGAGATAACGTCTCTATCTCACCTTGGCGAAGTTCGACCTCACCTCGTCAAAATGTCGGCCCTTCCCGGCGTGACGAGGACGACCGAAGAGAGGGTAGGTTCACTGTTTACAGTCGAATCTCCACCCCCTTCACCGACCAGATACTCTATACGCCATTGCCGTCAACGTACAGGGTACCTCCAATCAAACCCTACAATGGTACCTGTGACCCCAGCAACTTCTTGTCACAGTACCAATACAACATGTTGAACCAGAACTTGACTAGAGATGCATACATGTGCAAAGTCTTCCCCGAACTACTGGTAGATAATGCACGTAAGTGGTTCGACAACCTGCCGCCCCGAAGCATCGGGTCGTACGCCGACCTCATACACGCCTTCGACCGACGCTTCTTCCAAAAAGCCGAAGCCAAAATCAGCTCGGCGCAACTTCTCACGATGAGGCAAGGACGAGGCGAATCTATCAGCGACTTTCTAGCGAGGTTCTATACCGAGAGCCTCAAAGTCGACCGACTATCAGACGAAGTCCTCATCTCAGCATTTCAAAATGCCATTCACTCCGGCACTCTATTCAGGGAGCTCGTAAAAGAGCGCCCGCAGACCTCTAAACACCTGTGGAGGATTGCCGATGCCTTCGCCGAGGCGGACGAAGCTGACAGAAAGAAGAGGGCAATAGACCGACCTGAAGGTCAGGACAAAAGAAGATCGGAACACACGGACCAAGGGCAGAACCGACGAGGTGCCCTTGAGAGGATACAACGAGGTCCACTAGCATCTCGCCTCGGACCTCGGCTCAACCCTGAGCAGAATCAACTCACCCCGCCGACCCACGCCCCGCTGACGAAGCCCCGCGCTGATATATACGAGCTCCACACGAACTTATTCCGCAAACCACCCCCATTATCCCGAAGTGGCTCGAAGCGGCGGTCGGGGGACAAATACTGCAAATTCCATGGCGGCTACGGCCACGATACCGAGGATTGCCGAAGTCTCGCCTCGGAAATAGACGATCTCGTTCGAGATGGTACCCTCGGAAAGTACCGAAGTCGTGGTCAACCGGACTCCCGAGCTCGGAGTAAAGGCAAACGGAGCAAAAACCGAGGTGGGGAAAGCTGTTATCCCCACCAAGACAAAAAGACAAAGCATGACGACGAAGACGAAGACGAGGACCAACCCCAATATGACGGGGTCATAGCCGCCATCACAGGGCTACCTCAGGGCGCGACGAAGTCATCATTGAAGGCCGAGGCCCGAAGTCAACCGAAGGAGGAACCTTCACAAAAGAGATTCAAGAAGGACGAGGTCATCACATTCTCCAGTGACGACCCGGTCCCACACACCTTACCTCATCAAGACGCCACCATCATAGAAGCCGTGGTAGCCAACAAATTGGTCCACCGAGTCTTCATCGACAGTGGAGCCTCAGTAAGCGTGCTTTTCAAAAGCTGCTTCGACCAGCTCGGCATAGAGGAAGCGCATCTTAGGCCGGCACCCGTCCCGTTGAAGAACTTCACCCAGCAAGAGACTTCGACGGACGGTACCATCTCGCTCCCCGTAACGGTGGGCAGAAGCCCGTTATCTTCCACGAAAATAATTACCTTCTTCGTCGTCGAGGCTAACTCCCCGTACAACGTCATCTTGGGAAGAGATTGGCTCGTAGCAACCAGGGCTGTTTGCTCGGCCTACCACCTGACGATCAAGATCCCTTCCAAAAATGGGGTAATAACACTAAGGGGGAACCAGAGACAAGCCAAGGAGTGCATGCAGGTCGCCCTCCGAGGGTCCGGGGTACAACACCCCCAGGCATAGCAGTTACAGAGCCCCGAGGTGGTAGAACCGACGTCGCTACCACCCGTAGAGCGGGTTGAGGACGTCCCACTGTACGAGGACGACCTGTCTAAGGTCGTCAGAGTTGGGTTCGTCGGAGGAGCCGAACTACGAAGCCAGGTGATCCAACTACTTCGGAAGTTCAAAGACATCTTTGCTTGGTCGCCTCTAGACATGACCGGGGTGTCGCCCGACATCATTACTCACCACCTCCACATCGATCCCGAGGTGAGACCAGTTCGGCAAAAGCAACGAACGTTTGCAGCCGAAAGAAACCAAGTGATCCATGACGAAGTGCAACAACTACGAAGAGCTGATATCCTATTCGAAGTCAAATATCCGACGTGGTTAGCCAATCCCGTCATGGTGAAGAAACAAGGAGGGGGATGGCGCATGTGTGTCGATTACACCGACCTCAACAAACACTGCCCTAAGGACTGTTATCCTCTCCCCAACATTGACAAGAAGGTCGAAGCCCTTGTCGGCCATCAGGCGTTTAGCTTCTTGGACTTGTACAAAGGATATCACCAAGTCCTCATGAGTACCGAGGACGCCCCGAAGACAGCCTTCATCACGGACTTCGGCATCTTCGCGTACAAAAAAATGCCCTTCGGACTTAAGAACGCTGGAGCAACATATCAAAGAATGGTCGACAAGATATTCGAGCTTCACATCGGCCAGATCGTGGAAGTGTATGTCGACGACATCGTCGTCAAAAGCAAGGAGATCGACACTTGCCTAAACGACCTTCAGGTCGTCTTCAACCTACTCCGCGAGACCAACCTGAAGTTAAACCCAGGGAAATGCACTTTCATGGTTCAGTCCGAAAAATTCCTAGGATGTTGGGTCTCCCGCGAAGGACTAAAAGCCAACCCGACTAAAGTGAAGATCGTCCAAGAAATGCAAGTCCCGAAGTCCATACACGACGTCCACAAACTGACGGGCTGCCTTGCTGCGCTAAGCCGTTTTTTATCCAAGGCAGCCGAAAAACAGCTCCCGTTCTTCAAAATCTTGAAGAAGGCTCCTAACTTCGAGTGGAACGACGAGCATAGGATAGCATTCGAGAACCTAAAAAAGTACCTCGCCGACCTACCCACCTTATCCGTCCCAAAGGAAGGAGAAGTACTCTCCCTATACCTCGCCGCCTCGGACGAATCAATTAGCGCGGTCCTAGTTCGGGAAGAAGGACCTCGGCAGCTACCTGTCTACTTCATAAGCCGAGCTCTAAAGGGACCAGAGACGAGGTACCAACAATTAGAGAAGGTCGCACTTGCGTTGGTAAACGCTGCAAGGAGACTTCGGCCGTACTTCCACGCACATCAAATACAAGTCCTAACCGACCTCCCACTTCGGCAAGTCCTCACAAAACCCGAAGTGTCAGGTCGGATCGCCAAGTGGGCGGTCGAGCTCGGCGAACATACGATCTCTTTCGTACCTCGTCAAGCCATCAAGGGACAAGCCCTAGCAGACTTCCTGGTTGAGGCAGGGTTCATTGAAACTCCGAAGCCCGCCGAATCAGTTGACGATAATACCCAAACAGAAGAGCCAAAGTCACCCCCCATAGATTGCTGGCAAATCTATGTAGACGGAGCGTCAGGTCGTAAAGGAAGTGGCGCAGGCATATTATTCATTAGCCCGGAGGGAAAAGAAATCACTTACGCCCTCAGATTCAATTTCCCCACGACCAACAACGAAGTAGAATACGAGGCTCTTCTAGCCGGACTTCGTCTCGCGAAAGCACTCCAGATACGAGCTATACAAGTCCATAGTGACTCGCAAATCATTGTAAGTCACGTGCTAGGCAAGTACGAGGCCCGAGGTGAAAGGATGAGGAAATACCTCCAGAAAGTCCAAACCCTGCAGCACGGCTTCGCGTATTTCGAGCTGATACGAATCCCGAGAGGTGATAATGACCGAGCTGATGCGCTAAGTAAGCTCGCATCGTCATCCACAACTTCCCCCGTGGAAGAAGTACAGGTCCGAAGCATAGACGAAGCCGAAGTAAGCATGGTGACTGACGACGAGCCGAACTGGATGACACCACTTCGGCATCTCTTGGAAAAGGGCGAACTCCCTGCAGATAAACTCCAAGCTCGGAAGCTCCAGAGCAAATCCGCGAACTACACGTTAGAGCGGGGAGTGCTATACAAGAAATCATACCTCCAACCTCTCCTACGATGCATAGGACCCAACCAAGCAGACTACGTGCTGCGTGAAGTACATGAGGGATCCTGCGGTAGTCACATCGGAGCTCGAGCCTTAACCAAGAAGGTCATGAGATGGGGTTACTACTGGCCGACCATGCTTCAGGACGCCATCGACCTCGTCAAGCGCTGTCCGAAGTGCCAACTCCACGCAGTAGTGACAAGGGCACCACAAACCGAACTGACCAGCATGCAAAGCCCATGGCCGTTTATGCAATGGGGAATTGACATCGTCGGCCCGTTCGAGCAAGCTCCTGGTCAGCTGAAGTTTCTTATTGTAGCCATTGACTATTTTACGAAGTGGGTCGAAGCCGAACCTCTAGCAAAGATTACGAGCAAAAAGGCCCTCAACTTCGTTTGGAAACACATTGTATGTCGTTTCGGCATACCCCACATCCTCGTCTCAGATAACGGAACACAGTTCACAGATAAGACGTTTAGAGAATGGTGTGATGAATTAAGAATCCAACAGAAGTTCACTTCGGTAGCCCACCCTCAAGCGAACGGCCAAACCGAGGTGACCAATCGAACCATAGTCAAAGGGTTAAAAACTCGCCTAGATAAGGCTAAAGGCGATTGGGCAGAAAACTTGCCCCAAGTCCTATGGTCCTATCGAACCACTCCTCGGACATCACACGGAGAAACCCCGTACAGCCTCGTCTACGGAACCGAGGCAGTCATCCCAGTGGAGATCGGCTTACCAAGCCCTCGCACGCTCAACTTCGCCATTCAAGAAAACGAAGAAGGACTTCGCACCGATCTGGATTTACTAGAAGAAAAGCGTGACCAGGCTTACATACAAGAAACTCGGTACAAACAACAAGTAACCCGGTACCACAACAATCGAGTGAAACATCGGCAGCTTCAAATAGGCGACCTCGTTCTCAGGAATAATGAAGTCAGCAAGGCGGAGAAGCTCGGTAAACTTGAAGCCACTTGGGAAGGTCCGTATCAAATCCAAGGTGTCCTCGGCAAAGGCTCCTACAAGCTCGTCCACTTATCTGGGGAGCCAATTCCCCGAACTTGGCATATTTCTCATCTAAAGAAATATTATTTGTAATTTATGTAGTTTTGAATTTTATTAAGTTCTTTTGTGAAACATTCTTGTATACATACTGCATTAGATCCAAACCGAGCTAAAACTCCAAATTAAGTAGCAGTCAACCGCGCGAGGAGACCACTCCTATCGATTACATCGACATAAGGAACTTAAAAGCCCAAGTTTCGTTCCTACACGAAGTGGCTACCCGAAGTCTCAAAACTTCGCCTTCAGCCACCCGAAGTCTCAAAACTTCGCCTTCAAACTACCCGAAGTCTCAAACTTCGGTATCAAACGAAGCGATTACGAAGTACGAGCCAGTCTTCACAATAACTTGAAGCAAACTTGATTACACAAATTGAGTAAAGCTTTAGAGAAATAATGACAAAGAAAATTGTATTTTATTTTCATAAAGTACATGTTATAATCAGCTCGGAGGATCTGAGCCCGGAGACCTACCACTATAACAAAGGTACTTCTCCACAAAACCCAAACCCGAGCTCGAACTGGCACCACCATGACCGAGCACCGTATCCAAAAAGGTCATCCCCTCACCACGGCCAAAACCACCTCGGCTTCGACCTGAAGGTGCAGATCGACCTCGGCTTGAAGGCACAGCTCGACCTCGGCCGCCTGAAGCGCGCCGCCCTCCACCTCGAGACATGATGGCAAGAGTCTCTTCTCGAGTTCGACCCAAAGTAAGGGGGGGGGCGCCAGCCGAGCTCCTCCCCAACTGACCCGAAGAAGAAGCCTCGAGTGAAGTCTTCTTAGACTCGATCCACCTCTTCAACTTCGGATTCCTCTTCAAAACGATTTTATACATGGAGCCGAGCTTGAGAAGCGCCTCTTCCTGCTCACGAACTTGCCAGGAGTCATCGCCGTACCTTTCACGATACTCCCTTGCTCGAGCTCGGACCTCCTTTATTTGTGTAGAGACCTCGTATATGGTCAAGCCACCACTCCTGTGTATACGGTCCTCGTACTCTTCATGCTCCTCGGCTATGGCTTTAAAAGTCTGGAGATCGTCCTTGACATTCTTGAATTTATCTTCAAGCTCCAGAAACTTCGCGTGCTCTTCGTCAAGCTTCTCCTGAGCCGACCTAAGCTTTGCCTCAAGCTCGGTCTCGATGTTGGTAGCTCGGCTTTTCCAACACGCGACCTCGACTTCGGCTGCCTCGACGACTCGACGAAGCTCATTTATTTCTTGCTCAAAATACGAAGTGTTGGAGAAGTCAAAGGCAGGCTACGGCAGCAAAAAGTAAATTCAGCACAGCGTAGTTCAAAAAAAAAAAAGAAGATACTTTATATACATGTGGAAGAAACGCCGCCCTATTGGTGACGAGGTACAATACTAAAAAAAAAAAAAAAAAAAAAAAAAAAATTTTATATACGA